>CAOGCB010133799.1:0-11645 GCA_948266635.1 Cnidoscolus chayamansa
CGACGGGATCGGATTCTGAGACTCAGGCTGAAGGTGATCAATTGCAAGCTTTGAGCCGTATGGAGTCCGCGAGAAAATCGGTCCACTGGAGCCCCGAATTGGTGACCGAATCTCGTGCTTCTCAAAACAGCAATGGTAATGATAATGTTTACGTAGACGGATCCAATCCTTACGTTTCTTCATCTCCTGCCCAGCTCTCTACGTCATTTTCCTTCAAAGGTAATTATCATTTTGGTATATATAAATGACTAAATTTGTGTAGGTGTCTTTCTGTTTCACTTTTTCCCCTTCTGTTTCGTTGATGGATTTTCTCTGTTTTTCTTTTTGGAGCAGAAAAGATGGGAACTGTGCGTGAAGTCCTAGGAAGATGGGGAAGAAGGATGGGAGAAGCTACCAGAAAGGCTGAGGATCTTGCTGGGAACACATGGCAGCACTGTGAGTTTTTTTTTCTTAAATCTTTTGATTTTAATGTATTCGAAGTCTCTTTTTAATTCCTAATTTTATAAGTGTTAGTGTGATAAATTGCAAAGTCATTGAAGTCTCTAATGTGAAATAGCATAATTTATGTATTCGATTATCCTACATGCTTCAATATAAATAGGGTAAACGTAACTGTTCAATGATTGGAGATCTTAAAATTGTAACAGGAAACTTGAATTTGATTATCTCATTCTGAATTTCAATTTGTCACGGTGTTAGTTGCAGGGGCATCTTTAATCTTTGTTACCTAATTCATACATGAACATGCACTTTTATCTATTATTGAATGGCTTTAGCTATGATGAAATATTTTCATTTGTTTTGAGGATAATTGGCAAGTAGTTGATGTGAACTTTTTGTATTGTGGTATGGGTTTGAAGCAAGTATGTGAGAGGCAAAAATAATATTTAGGTGCTTCAACTTGGCATTTTATTTCAAGAGAGAAGTCGATGAAAGATGATGTGCGAGAAAGCAAGGGAGTTGAATCACTTGTTTAGTTTAGTATCATAGCAAAGTAAGGTGAAGAACAATTTCTTACAACGATCTTGATTGATAATGAAAATCCTCACATTTGCATAAATTTCTAGACTCCTCGCTGTTGCGTAAATTTCTGCTCTCTTACTCTCTAGATCCTCCTCCCCCACTATCCAAACAGATACAGGGTGAACCATTGTTCAACTTGCATCGAGTGTTATCAGAGCACTTTCCTTGAACCTATCCATCACAAATCTCAAAAATCTCTTTCACTTTGTCCCTAATTTTTTCCCCAAACCCTCAAGGTGTGTTTACTTATGAAAAACAGAAACTGTTTTTCATTTTCCATTTTCTAAGAAAACTCCAGTTTTCATTTTCTATAGAAAACAAGGGAACACATGGAAAATGAGTTTCCCGTCAATAATAAAAAATCGTTTTATAATTTAAAATCAGAAAAAATATTAATATTTTTCATAATTAGAAAATAAATTATTTAAATCTTTGGCGATTCACCCAACGTGATGCCAACATACTCTGTCAGTGGACTTTTGACGACTCTGGGTAACTCTAAGTTGGTTGGCTCTTTCAATGCATTTGAGTTACCATTTTAGTTGGCTCCCTTTCGTTTTACCGAGTTATGGGTTGGTCAGTTCCCCTCCATTCTACTGAGTTACAGAGTTAATTGGCTCCTGGTCATGTTTCAAGGTGACCAAGTAAGTGGGCTCCTTTATTTTATACCCTTGATCAGTTGAAGTGCAAACAAAGTGCTTGTCCCTTATCTATGAAATCCATCCTCAACACACTGGAGTAGTCGTTCATCTTGACGATAGAGAAGTCAAGTGATTCGGTCCACTCTATTATCCAGACTTGACCCCCTTCGCAATCCCGTAAGTCGGTGATGGTTCTAAGTTGTGGACCTTTGCCATCCCTACTTCTCTGCTGAACGGAACATCCAGTCTCTCGGCCACTTCAAGCTTCATAATATTGTCTGAAATGCCGTTGACGACCAATGCATGGATAGTCTACCCATTTATAGTGGTTGGCTCAAGTAATTGTTCCTTGTGTTGCTTCAAAACCTCGGGGTGGCATTGTTGCCATGGCAGCCAACTATAATGACCCCGTACTAGCACTATCTCTCAGTTGGGATGCCGATTCCTTCTCTTTCTCCTTGGCAGACTGCAAGCTTCTTAGGACATTGGCTAGGCGGTGTGTGTTTGGGGTGTGACACTTTGCATCATATGCTTTGGTGGATTGTCCACCTTTAGCAGGGCAAGGACCCAGCTTGACCCCTTGGCAGATTTTTTGCCTTACAGGGAAAGTGCTTTGGCCAATTGCTCCCCTTTAGCATGGCAGAGTTCCACCTTGAAACCTTGGTCGATTTTCTGCCTTATGGTGTTATTCCTGCAAAACAATGAAAAAGCACTCCTATACCTAAGTATGGCTAACTATAAATGTGAATAAAAAAATTTACGTACCTGATTAAAGGTTCTGAATACTTTATAAAGGGATAAAGGTGATGCTTAAATTAGGGAATTAACATCCATTTGGCTCGAAGATAACGGCCTTTAACGGATTAGAGCCTTGTGGCCTGGAGCACCACTACTTTGCTGCCTAGTGGAATACCTTAAAGCTTGGCAGGCCACCTTATGGCTTGGTGGACTTCCACCTTATGGCTTGGCAATCTGCCGTATGGTTTTGTGGACCACCTTGTAGCATAGTGGATTACCTGTCCATATCTATGTAGTGGATTACTCTAACTGAGCTATCCGAATTACTTCCTTGTTCTAGCTAAGCGATCCGACCTACTCCCTTACTGCAGCCGACTAGTTTGACTTACTCTTTCACTATAGCCGACCAGTCGGACTTACTTAGCGCATCATTCTGACTGCATGAATTTGGTCAAGTGTTGTTCTCTTTGCTCCGCAAGTTTTGCTAAGTCGTCCGCCTCTTGATTATCCTCCCAAGGTATCTGGTTGAGCTTCCTTATCATGCCCCCAAGTAAGCTCCTAGCTTTCCCTTCATACTTTGCCATCCCTGGGCTCTGAGTTTGAAAATCCTCTTTTAGCTAGTTGACTACTAGCTGCAAGTCGTTGCACACCACAAACCCATAAAAACAAATTCAGGATGCGGCTCGCCATTGTAGTTCAGGATGCATCGGTGGGAGTGCTTGAAAGTTCTAGTAACAACAAATTCCTAATGTTCCCATAGACTGCGCCAATGATAATGTAGGTAGAAGAAAAACAAACACATTGGACTTAGTTTGAAAATTCAAAGACCTTATCTCTTTTCTAAGTTTCAGAGATCTTTTATAGTGGAGTTGTTCAAGCTATATCCAGGCATTATCGGTTGGTTGGGAAACGGTTTGTACCACGTTCCCACTACGTGTTGTGCCGTTTCACTGTCTCTGTGGATGATACTACGTGACCAGCACGGTTCGGTTCACCACTATTGATTCGGGCTAAGACTTGGTCAAAGGTTCCTTCGCTTGACTTGTCACAAACCACATGGATTTCTTATTCACGACAGTATTATACAGGGATGAATTGTAATTAAAAATGATAAAGTTTAAATTAAGAGACTATTTTATTAATCAACGCCTGATCTATAGGTTTTGCTAAACATCAAGGATTAAATTGTAATTTACCAGCAATATAACATTGTTAGAAAAAAAGTTTCACTTTGCTAACAACATGAAATCACAGGAGCCTTTTTGTTATAAATTAAATCATAGGAGCCTACTTTTTTTTTGGTCAGAGATCACAGGAGCCTTTTTGTTATAAATTAAGCTACAGTACAGTTTTTTGTAATTTCACCTTCTCTTTTCATATTGTTTGTGTGAATTAATTTTTGAATGTTGAATGGTACCATCTGTGTCAATAAAATAAGTGAAGTTAGATGGAAATAGCTCTGGAAGGGTAGACACATGACACGTTTTGTGCCTTTATTCTAAAATGGGGCTATCTCTTTCCCACAAATCAATTGATTAATTGAGATAGTGGCTTCTTGTATCTTGTTTCACTCTTCTGTCTTCTCTGTCTTTCACAATCTGATTTCCCTATTGTGGATTTTATAATGAGTAATGGGAGAAGAAAAAGATGACTTATTTTTCCCAATATTTATGAGGATTACTTTTAGTTTTCTAGGAGAAGCTTCTTGTGGAAATTCAAGTTTGCCATTGTGATATTGTGCTTCTCTGTTGAAATAAGACCAGTTGCAGTAGCTTCCCCACCCTCTACTCATCCTGCATGTACATTACCCTTGTTGAAGTAGTCTTAGACTCTTAGTCATATACATGTTGCTTATCAACATCAGCTGATGTGCAATAATGTCATAGATGATTGGATGTTTGGTGACTCAAAACAAGTGGTACAATTTCTTTTGTGCAATATTGAGTATAGACTATTGGCGTTGTTTGTATGCAAATTCTGAATTTTCTGCTTCCTTATATTTTGGATGAGTTAAATTGCTTTTTTACTGAGCATTTTTTCCCAATTCAAATCAGTGAAGACAGCACCTAGCTTTACGGATGCTGCATTGGGAAGAATTGCTCAGGGAACAAAGGTTCTAGCAGAAGGTGGTTACGAGAAGATCTTTCGACAGACGTTTGAAACAGTCCCTGAGGAGCAACTCCAAAATTCCTTTGCATGTTATTTATCCACATCAGCTGGTCCAGTTATGGGGATTTTATATGTATCTACAGCCAAGCTTGCATTTTGTAGTGACAATCCCCTTTCGTATAAATCAGGTGGCCAAACCGAATGGAGCTATTATAAGGTATTTATCATTGGCAATTTGGCACTATCTAAATCGATTGGATGCCATATCAACAGTTGGAAGATCTTAGTTCTCATTATAATCATCAGATTGAACTTTCATGGAAGTTTGCATGTCATATCACCTGCATTTCAGCCTTATCTTTGTATTGTTTTACTCTTTATTAAGCGACAGATACATGTTCCTCAATTTCTTGATTGAGTGATAGTGAGACTATTGATACACAGATGGAAGGGTTCAACATTAGTGACAACAATGGAATTTAGCAAGTTCTGTGATTGCTGTTGAAAATAAGCTTGCTTTTCTGATTACTAGTTTTATCATTCTGGGTTTTAGTTGCTATACACTGGGTTACTGCAAGTGTCTTGCAGATTAGGTTATTGGTGAATCTAAGAATGACTACTGGCCTGACCTGAATTGTGGTTATTGTGTTGTTAGTAACTAGAAATTGGTCAATTCTAAGGGATTCTCCCACTGGCCACACTAATGTTGTTGATTACTATGTTAATATTTTGAATATATTTGCATCGTCGGAACATTAATGATGTCTTCTATCATGCAACAACATTGTGGTTACTGTTGTTAAGTGCTTAATGTTCCTTTTGGTCTTATCTTAGAATTAGGTAAAGCCAATGTGCTGGCTGATCACGTGTCCAGCACTTTAAGGATTAGCATCAGAGCATCAAAGATATGTAGGATTTTTAGGAGTAGGTCTAATATGTAGCATTTATTACTAAACAAGAATCGGAACTTAACATACGTGCGGTAAAATATTTTGTCTTTCAAGCATAATAAAATTTAATCCAGGGATCACATTTATAAGGTCAAGAAATAAGATATTATTATGCCTGTGGACCATAATCAAGAAGCTAAGGAAAAGAAGTTAAAGCTGTTAATGATTCACTTCAGTTTAATTAGCTCTTAACTGATAAATAATAGAACTATGTTGTAATTCAAGCTTTCAGATTAATCCTTACAAAATCTCTCTTTGCTTGCTCTCTCTTTCTTCTCTTCTCATCTCTTTCTCTGTGTCTTACTATATATTCCTTACTTCATCCTCTTTCTTATCTCCCAACCACCCTTGTTGTGACCAGGTCAGAACAATCGGCATCAGAGTTGTTACTTATCCTAGGGATTTCTAAATTTTCGTATCCCTTCCTTCTCCCTTTCTCTTCTCCTGTGATCGTGCAAAAATTCCACTCTTTCCCTTTCTCTGTTCTCTATTCTACCATTCTTCTGGTTGAGATCATGATTCTATTATTGTCTTTTCCTTCTAAATTCTAATTTAATCAGCAACAATTGATGATGAAGCAATGTTCACTACTCCTGATGCCAATTCCAATGTTTGAAGCAGATATTGTTCTATCAAGGTTTTGAACTGTTGTAGAAAATCTATGAATATTTCAACAAAAATATTGATGAAGATTAGAGGAAATTTCTACAGAAATTGGATAAAACTGTGGATCAATTTGGGGAATTGTTTAGAGTTCAAACCAAAGAAGGGCACCACCAGTCCTCCGTGTTCAATATGACAGTGACAATCAAGAATTGGTCATGACTATGAATGCATCAATTGATGATGGTAATTACAATTTTCTTAACCCTGAACTTTTAAAGTTCCCTGAGATTAATCACAGGGCTAATTTTGTTCAAAGGTTTTATGCCTGAAATTGTCCAAGTTGATGGATTTAATCTTCATTTTGAAGAAATTATGGGAGTTATAGAAACTGCAGGTCTTGTAAGAGGTTCTATATTATGAGCAAGAGGTAATACTTTCCTCAAGGAGAACGGAGCCAAGATGAGAATATAAAAAATGAAACTCAGAATTTTGTTAATACAAGTGTGGTGCACAACACATGTTTGTGAGAATGTCCTTGTAGAGATTTTTCCAGCAATTTTGAAGGATTTGAATTGGAATATGGTTCTGCTTCTGAGAACTCACATGGTAAAAGCAATGATTCATTTTTAGAAAATTATGCAATTGGTAGAAAATCAAATACATGAAATTCTGGTGTGTATCAAACTTGCAATGCTCTTCAAATCAGATAGATAGGAAGAGAAAGAGATAGAAATTGACTAGACTGAGAAGAAACAGAAAGGGGAGAAGATCTAGAGAGAATTAGAGAAGAAAGATAATACTTTGTATTGATTCTTGGAATCAATGATTATTCTATTTTTATTCTTCTAGCTAGTAACTACTTATAATAGCTGTAACTGCTCTTCTAAGATAGCTGTAACTGCAATACTCTTAGTCATAACATTCCCCACTCCTTGATATCAATCTTGTCCTCGAGAATGAAAACAGAAACAACAATCAGCAAAATGTATTGCAATTATAGACAATGTGCTACTACGAAGGCCGGTAGTGAATTTTAATGACCAAAATGATATCCTGCATACTGAAACTCGACTTTCTTCCTCCATATTTGTCTTTCTTTCTGTTCCTTCTTCGTCTTTCAAATTCATATTTAAGAATTACAAATGCAGCTCTGATTTCTTCTTTGGCCTTCCTGATTTCTCCCATTTATCCTCCATGGAAATTAGGAACTTACAAGAATAAAACTCGGTTATAATCCTCTTGAATTGATAAGCTCAATTCATCTCCATCACTCCATGAGATTGCAATGTCCATCATGGTTTCCCTGTTAGAATTGTATTTTCTGTGAACTGGAATGGCAATCCAATAGCATTCTGCTCTATTCCTTGAACTCCAGCAATCTCATTCTGCTTAGGTATATGCTGAAGCCATGGCTGAAATTTTGGTTTTCTTCACAACAATGAAGATTTTGAATCTTTTTTCTTCAAATTTCTTCTTGATTCTCAGCAGACATGTCTTCATTTCCAATTGAATCTGATTGATCTGGGACAATCTACTCTCCATCACTCACTATATCAACATCTTCCACCTTTCCATCACCTGCAATATCAATCTCTTCCTCTTCTCCATCACCAACATTATCAACCTCTTCCTCTTCTCATCACCAACAGTTTCAACCGCTCTCTTTTCTCCATTATCTTGAAGAAATTCTACAACATCAGGAAAATCAGTCCCCTCAGCTTCGCTCTCAATCTGACTAGTCCCTTGCCATCAGCCAAGAATTTTAAAGTTTTCTGAAATGTCTTTGGGTTTTTTATCATTCTTTCCAGGAGTCGAGTCAATACATGCAAGCATAATCAAAATGTTATTTTTTTGTTGCCAAGATTGTAGTTCCATTGCTGATTGTAGAAGGCTTTGAAGAAGACATTAAATAGAAATTCTCTAATTAATGTTACAAAAAAAGAAAGGGAATCTGTTCTTTATGATTAAAAGAGAAAGCAAAGACAGGAAAAAAAGAGAGGGATTAAGATGAAAGAATCAGATTGTTCTAGAATCTGTCAAATGGAACAGAATCGGACCAGAAACAGGTAGTATTGTAACTGAAACAGAGGCATGACAAAGAATTGAGAATGGAAACCCTAAAAGCTAGATCTGAGAGAGAAATTAGTTCAAAAGAGAAACAGAAATGAAAGGAAGTATCAGAGAAAAGAAAAGAATCAGAATGAAAAAAAGTAGGAAGAAAAAGAGAAGAACAGAGTTTAGAGAGAGAGAAAACCGAGAAAAATGAGCGGAATGAATTTCTTGATATTTCAAGAATTTAGCGAGAGAAGAAATTGAAGAAAGAAAGGAAGAAGTTGAAGAAGAAAGAAAGAAGAAAGATAGAACAAAAGAATTGCAGAAGAGTAGAAGAAGTACCTGGAATTTTGGGAAGCCTTGAACCTCTGTCTGATACCAATTGTTTTGTATCAGACCTGCAATGCTCTTCAAAACATAGAAATAAGGAGAAAGAGATATAAATAGACTAGGTTGAGAAGAAACAGAAATGAGAGAAGATTTAGATAGAATTAGAGAAGAAAGCAAGATAATTTTTTCTATTGGTTCTTGGAATGAATGATTATAGGTATTAGGTACTGATTCTATTTGTGTACTTCTTCTAGCTAGTAGCTACTTCTAAGAGCTTTAACTATTCTTCTAAGATAATTGTAACTGCAATACTCCATTTCTAACTGTGAAAACTATAACCTAAACTAACTGAGCTACTCCTTACTCACTACTCTTATTCCTTAGTTGCAACAAATTCCTATGTGATTCTGAGCACAAGTGTTTGCTTATTAGGATTTTTTTTTACTAATATTATTCTTGTAAAATATATACATTATAAAAACATAAAGAAAAGAGAATTATTAGTCGATTTGGTGTTCTTCAACTTACTGATTATTCTAATTAAGTGTAATTCACATTTCACAAATCTAAGTGATAAGATTCATAAAATGCTTTACCAATTTACATACCAACTAAACTTACTCTCAGATACCCCATATTTAGCCAAGTTGCATATTGCATACCCATACTTGTAGCTCAGCGCAAAATATACTATGTTCCAAGTAACCATGCTTGGTACATAGATGTAGCATTTGAACGTGTGGATCCTCAGGCAGATGTCTGAAACTTCATTTACATATTAGTGAAGATCAATCGTCTTGATGGTTGGTCATTGGCGCCAGGGAAGAAAGCCTTCTTGGCTTTAAGTTTGTTAAGAATGGTAGCTTATGAGACTACCTGCTAGTAGTGTTATTAAGGCGAGAGGCATGGGGTATGCTATGGTGGAAGGCGACGGGGCCTTTTTAATGTGAATTGCTGGAGCCTAAAGTTATGCACACACACACAATTATTCATGCATATACATACATATACCTGCTAGTCATGTAATTAAGGCGAGAGGCATGGGGTACGCTATGGCAAAAGGCAACAGGGGGCCTTTTTAAAGTGAAGTGCTAGAGCCTAAAGTTATGCACACACACACAAAAAATTATTCTGCATATGCATACGTATACACAATTTCAAATTTACACATTGTAATTAAAATAAAAACAAACTGCCATTACAGCTATTGTTGGAAGAGAAAAAGAGAATGGAAGAAGAAAAGAAAAGGATAAAAGAGAAGGAGAGAGAAACAAGGAATTTGCTGCTACACTAGGTCCAGTAAGGAGAAAGAGAGGAAGAGAAAGGAAGTTGAAGAAGAGGGGAGAAAGAGAGAAGAGGAAGAGAAGAGAGATGTATACGGGTTTTGTTAAGAGAATCCTGTTTTGCTTGAGATATATTAAAAGAGGCTAGGGTTTTTGTTTTGTTGTTTAAAAGGATTTTAAAAAATGACCTTCATTTCAGTAAGGCAATGTTTTGGGGCCTCTAGCCTGGTGCTCAAGAGTCAGAGGCACTTGCCTCTTTGAGGGTGACTCGTCTCATTCAGACGAGGCTGTGTTGGCGCATTGGTTGGTTCCTTTGACAACATTGCTTGCCAGATAGAGATTTGTATAGGAAGCTTACATGGCAAAAGGCTTGCAGGTTGCCTTTGATCAACCACCCTTCAATACCTCCAAGGTGAGCGTATTCTCATGCCTATGGAGTATGGACTATGAGCAAAATGCTAAGGAAAAGAATCTAGAGCTGTTAGTTAGTTACATTAGTTTAGTTAGCATGTTAGTAGTCACTTTTAACTGATAAATAAGAAAACTGAGTTGCAATTCACTCGTTCAAGATTAATTAGTACAAAGTGTATCTCTCTCTCTTTAGTTGGAAGCATAATATAATTCTCAGCAAAATTCAATAGCATGACAAAAATCATCAATTTGTGTTCATATTGGTGCCTGATGATGGATAGTAGAAAGGTGGTTTTCAGTGTATATTTTTCCTTTTTAGCCAAACTTATGAGTTGATCCTAGTAATTTAACTAAAAAGTTTGGTGATACCCAAAATTTTTTACTTCAACATATTAAATAGTTTAACTTTTATTTTTGTATTTATTAAACAAAAATTAATCTAGTCAATAGGTTGTGTAATGCACATGGGTAAGGAGAAGTAAAGCTACTATCATAATGCTGATGACATTTTAATAACGTTGTTATGGGTAATAATTGTTATTTTAAAGGAAAGAAAGGGGAGAAAAATAGGCAAGAGTGAGTTAAAAGTTCGAAAAAGGAGCAATGTTATTAGAATTGTAGAATTACTGATTGGAATTGTATCGAATCACTAGTCTAACAATTTGAATATGATGGGTGAATCATAAGTAGCCAAGAATCACATGAGTCAAAGGTGAATGGTCAAAATCATTAAGAATTGGTTTACAAAAAGAACAACAACAAATGCCTAATTTTTTTAAAGAACAGGAGAAAAAGATACAAAACCCAAGAGGAAAAATAAATTAATGAAAAAAGGACAATGACCAAAATAGTTTTAACTTATTTTTGTTTTAAAATTTTAACTTGCTAATCTGATACTTTGAGCTTGGCCACAACAAAGTCCTTATGTTCACTTGATTTTATGTTTAGTACATGTATTTGGAAAATAATATATATATATATATATATACACATACATTATTTTCCATTAACTTTTAAAAGTTGCACTAAATTTGATGATTCAAAAAATGAGGATTTTGATTCTCGATTTGATAACTATGAAAAAGAATGATAGCAATAGCATGTGTGACGAAAGTATTAGTAATTTGTTTAACCAAGGAGTTTTTAGCTATACAAAATACAAGGGTCAAATAGGTCACAATAAAAGTTCAAGGTGCCATCAGATTTTTCATGTAAAGTTGAAATGTCAATTGATGTATTTAGCCTTTTCCTTTATTAGTATGAATATTATGTACATGTTATCTCCAAATAAAATTAACTTTTTGAATTGCGTATCCTGTTTCTTGATGTTTATTGTGGAACCAGTGGTTTGTCTTTTCTACCACTTGCAGGATCTGGAAACAAAGTTTGTTTATGTTCTAGTTATGGTATACCATATATGCAAATATGTCATGTAGGTGACCTTAATTGGGTTTATGAATATGCGAAGGTACGCAAATCTGATCTATGTAAACTGGCTACTT
>CAOGCB010133827.1:0-12941 GCA_948266635.1 Cnidoscolus chayamansa
CAAACACAGAGACGAAACAGGAAAAAAGTGCAGAGGAAAATGAAAAAGTGAAATAAAACACAATGGTCAAGCAGTTACATGAAAGGAGATTCAAACTAAATTACTCATAATTGATATTATTTAGAAAAAAGAGAAAAGCAACTTATATTATTGTTAGATTCAAGCGGAGGGGGGTGAAGAAAGCTGTAGAAGAAAGGAGCACTCAATGTTACAGAAAGCCAAGAAAATGATAGAGACGAACAAACTGTGGCTTGTTGGATGGCAGGTCTCTGAACACACACAGAAGAAGAGAAAATGGAAAGCAAAGCAAGTAAATTTTGGGCTTATAGAGGCTATAAATTGCTTCCAATTAGCGATTACAAGTGGGCTTAATGAAAGTAAGCCCCGATATTTTGTATGAAAAATAAAACACAGCAGCAGTGAATAATGGTAAAAAAAAAAAAAAAGTAAGTGCATAAGCAAGGAAAATGGAGAGGCTAAACGAGTGAAAAATAAAAGTTGCTTTTGTCGGAGAAATAAGGATGGACGAAGGTGCATTTAATTCAGTGTGTCATATGTATTGGGATTTGGGAGTTTTGTGTCCAATATCGAACAACCACAACACGTTAAAACCAGAATTTCTGTATTCGTTTCCATTAACCAACACAACTCTGCTTTCTAATTCAATGCAACGTTTTAGATTATAATATGCCCTCGTTTCCTACAACAAATCCCAAATGCATATACTAAGCTAACTCATCATTTCTGAATCATTATCTCGTTCCAACAACACTCTGTATTGAATGCTTCCATTGTTTGAATTTGGTTGGACCCGTCATTTCAATTTTGATTCCCATTCATTAAGAACTTCCAGTCTGCAACAACACAAGCACACAATGAGGAGAGAGACGCTCAATTTCTGGGATCAATGAGAGGCCGTTCCTGCTTGAATAGCAACCCAATAACTAGAGAACAAAAACGGACGGAAAGACTTCCTTTCTTTAGAAAATAGAGCGAGCTTAGGGGATAGTTAAAAGTACCATGGCACCTCAGAATAGTCACACAACATTTAAAAATAATCGATGCTCGCTTAAAGAAAAAAAGATTTATATATGTAATGCTTCATAAGCTAGCACTGCACCAAGTATTGATCACGGGCCTACACTTTGATTGCCATCTTCCTCCTGTAGGCTTTATTAACATTAGAAACTTGTTACCTTTTCTTAACAACAGAAAATAATAATAATAAAAAAAAAAAAGAAGAAGAAACTACAAGTACATACTACAGACAAATATCTAATCATCTGTCTATCGATGGAAAAAGGAGGCCGATAAAGCAGAATACACATCCCATCAAATTAATGCCTGTTGGGTAAAATGATGAAATCTAAATAATGGGTAAAGTAATATCCATCCATCAGCTTTCAAAAGCATGGCTCCTACGGAGGCAAGCAACTTTTGTCATCTCAACGTGCATACATGGTCTCTCAATACCCATGTGACTTCTGAAAAATATATCTATTTCATTGTTATATACAGCAGTTTGAAATAAATATTAAACAATGTCGAATTTAACTTAAAAATTACAACTTTTGAAATAACATTTCTTTAACAATAATTCAAAATGCAATAAGAATCAGCCACTTGTATATATATCCCATAATCCCCTCCCTCCTATATATGTATTCCCTCTGCTGGGACAGCAAAGTCCCTTCTCATCACTTCACTGCCATCTCAGCTTTCTCCAGCTTTAAAGCTGGTTGTGGTGTGGTGTGGTTGGCCTCTTATCTCTCTCCAACTCAAACCTTACCCCTACCCCCACCTTCATTCTATATTAACCCCCATCACCCGTAACTCCTCCTCCTCCTTAGTTACATTTTTCCTTTTTTCTGGGATTTCAGAGGATTCAAGAATATGGGTGCCACGAAGTTTTGCTTTGATCCAAATGTGGTGCTCATGTGCTCGAAGAGGAAGTTCAGAAGCTTATTTTGGAGGGTTCGGGCAGAGATAAGGAGACAAGTGAGGAATCGGTCCAAGCAAAGGTTCAGCTTCCACTATGACCCCTTCAGTTATGCTCTCAACTTCGATAATGGCAACTTCGGCTTCTTATGCTGATCTCCACTACACTTCAACTACGAATATAGTGAAGTCCTGTTTATCAAGTTGATGATGACCCAGACCATGTGGGAGGATGGCTTTTGGTTTTTTTTTCTGTTGTTTTTCTTTGAACTTGATTAGCTACTTGGATGTTAGAAGAGAGAAGGTGCTAACTATTTGTAGCTAATTATAACCTAATTTCAGAATATGTCCTTGCTATCTAGATTCTCTGATTGCTTTCATTTCTCATGCATGTTGTGATTTGAAACGCAACAGATAACTACTAAACGCTAAGCAGCATCAAAAAGATTGATAAAAGAGCAAGTGTAATGAAATGAGGAGGGTGTCATTAGCATAATATGGAGCTTATAAATTAAAAGATTCCGAAGAATGCATTGAGGTAAATTGAAAATAAGCTGTAGCTATCAGTGGGTTTGAAACTTTCATAGTTTTGCCATGTTGCGTTTGGAATATGTGGAAGACCTGTCTGATACATCATTCTCTTAATAGATGCAGCATATGCATATGCATATGCATATCTAAACTGGAATAAAATGGGGGCACCTTTTTCCACATATATATGAGCTACACCATCCTTTTTGGTTGAATAGTCTTCAGCAAAAGCAAACCCCGGATCATTTGTCAACATCTTCATCCTCCTCAGCTACCAGTGGCTTTTTGTCTGTTTCTTCATAAGTTTATTTATCACTGTCCTTTGGCCTCGCCATTAATTGGGGTTGTACCCCCCCATATGCCCCAACTAACCTATATATATATATCTCTGCCGCAATTCAGAATTTTGTCAATTCTTCCACTTTTTAACCCATCCTTAACTCGGTTTCACCTAAGCAAAGGAATATAATGATTTAATTTCCAGTCTGTGCATGCATATTAATTTCTTTTCCGGATTTGAGCTCTGAGAGCGATCATTTTCATTTTAACTGTGTCTTCTTTTCTCTTGTCTTTGCTATTAATTAACTTCTCAAGGCTTTATTTGATTACGTATATATATTGTATCTTACTGTTTTTATACTTTATTTTGTAAAACCTACGGGTCGACATAATTGGATTCACGGTTTGATTATAGAGTCCATGGTTTTGATTAAAAAAAATCTATTGAAATCAAAATAAGTTGATTTTCTTTGGAAAAGGAAAAAAAAAAAAACTTATCATATCATTCACGTTTATGTAAAATGTAAAGGATAATCAAAGCCTTTTATAGTTTAAATTCATGTAAACCTGATATGGGCAAGTTGCATATATGAGATTTTAAATCAAATTTGTATATATATATAAAAAAAAGAGCAACAATAGGACATTCTTGGCAATGCGCATTGTAGAAGTCCAAGGCCCAACTTTGATACGTAGTTCCACAATGTAAAGCCCGCCAAGAGAAACCAAAGGCGCGTTTTCCAGGGCGCCAAACCCAATTTTCCATGTCCCATTTTCCCTCTCTTTGCTCCTACTTTATTATTCCTTTTCCATTCCCTTCTCAATTCAATTCCAATCTCAATATCTGTCTTCTTCCCAATCACAACAGCTAGGAATCTCTAATGGCAAGGAAAAGAGTGGAGGCTGCACCTGCTACTGCTTCTGCAGCGTCTTCTTCCACTTCCATGGTTCGCGGCAAGGATGGCAGCGCTTTTGCTCGATGGTATTTTCCTTTCTTTCTTTTTTATATTTCTTGATATTGCAACCATTGCAAAAATCTGTTGCGGAACTGTTTGGTTCTCTTTGTGACCCTTAATAGCTAGTATATCTGTAGATGGTTGGTTGATTCTGCTTTTCTTTGATACTAATGAAACTACCTAGTTTGCTTTCGTTCTAAAATGCCCGACGCTACAGTTTTGCGCACACTGTTTCTTGGGGATGCATTTTCTCTGTCTTTGCTTTTATGGGTGATGAAGTTCTCTCCAATTCATCTAATGGTAGACTTCGAATTGTGGGAATGCAGCGAAGACTGCAAGAAGGATGTTCCGGTGGCTCTAATCAGCATGCACAGCTGCAGCCTTGAAGCTAGAATCAAGATGAATTTGGGTGAGTTTCATCACGTTAACTTATTATCGCTAAAACATCCGTTTCCTTCTATGAAGGTCACTGTCTAATTAACCACAATTTGATCTTCCCTGTCCTTTTTTAGAGGCTCAAGTTGTGGAAAAGCCTACTGAAGTTAACAGGAAGCCTGCTGAAAGGTAATTTCTACCCTTTTGTTTTCTTCTTTCAATTGTACAAGAAAGGATTGTAGTTTCTGAATTGTTACATGGATTTGTGCTTAATTAAAGGAAGAAAGCAACGTCAACAGAACCAAAAGCCAAGAAGGCTAAGAAATATAAGAAAGGCAACAACACGAACAAGCCTAAACGCCCTCCCACTGCCTTCTTTATCTTCATGTAATGCATCCGTCTCTTTGTCTTAGAGTGTTCCAGAACGCAAGATGTACTTAAGTACTAAGATTAACGAGTTACTTGTATTTATCAGGGATGGATTTAGAAAAACCTTCAAGGAAGCAAATCCAGACAACAAGGATGTTAAAAAGGTAGATGCTGGAGTTTTGTAAGCATTTTAATGTTGTATTTTAGTGCTCCTATTTTATTCTATTGGCATTTCGGTTGCTGTGTTTATAATGCTTTTAATTGGACATAGGTTTCAAAGGAAGCAGGTGAAAAATGGAAGTCTATGACTGATGAAGTGAGTGCAGTTTGTTGGCATTACTATAATTTGTTCATTTGGAAGCTTTTCAATAAAATAAAGGGTTTTTTTTAATCCTTTTTTCTGACATATTGCAGGAGAAGAAGCCATATGTGGATAAGGCTGCTGAACTTAAAGCTGAGTATGACAAAGCCTTGGAAGCTAACAATACCAAAAATGAAGATGTGAGATTCTCTTCCAAATTTGCATTGGAATTAACGTTTTGTCTATATGATTTCCGCAACTTTTTATTCTAGGGTAGCAGTTTAAGAAGTTGCATGTTTCTTTATGCTTGTTCAGGATCAGGATGAAGGGGGTTCTGAGAAGGAAGTTGCTGAGCAGGAAGTACAAGATGTATCAGATGAAGAGTAACGTAGTTTGAAGACTTCTAAATATTCTCTGTAGGAATGACTGCCAAGAGGATTGTATATTTTAGGATTTCTTTAGCCGATGAGTAACACTAGATGTTCCAATATTGTCTAGCAAAATGGCCGTTAAGTTTCAGTGTTGAATGATATTTTGGGTGTAGACTTGCTTCAAACATAACTTGTTGTCTGATGTTTTTTTGCCTATCTTCTGTTTCTTTCTAAGATATTATAACTAGTTCTAGGGAAAAATTGTCATTGATCTACTCATTCAATGTAGGCATGACTATTTTTGTGGCATTGTGATTATTTTATTTTAAGATTTGAATGTTACCTCTGTTTGTTAGATTGTTTATACCAAAATTTGTCAGACAATATTCTATACAAATCTGGCTATGAACAAGTTTTTTGGTGTTGTGTAAATGATCCTTGGTTACTGCGGAGCGCTGAGATGCCTTTTCTCTCTTGTATAAGCCAAGCATCTTCCACATTTAATCACCCTAGAGTAGGAACCAAAATTACTAATGAAGCTTTTTGGCATCTTATAAGAGATTCCTGTTCTAGCTGTGACTGTTAGAGCACCTTTCATTAAGCTGGGACACTGATCAACTATTCAGGTTGTATTATTGGGTATTTGTCACTTTTAATTATAGGGGGTGGGAGCTAGGCTCAAGAAAATTTATTTCGATCGTTATTCATTTTTACAGTTCTATTTTGTTCCTATCAGTTGTCTTGCACTCCGAAGTTGATAATTTCTCATTAAAGGGGTTTGAGAGAAGGAACGTGCTGGACAGTAAGTATGAGAAGTGTCAGATGAAGAGTGGCATGGTATGAAGAGTTTGAAATATTTTCGTTATGGGAATGGCTGCCTAGACGATTGTAAATTTAGGATCTTGTTTAGTCAATGAGTAAACATCAGGTGTTTTCAAGAGCAACATGATTTATCTAAAATTCAGTATTATTTGCGCTGCAGGCGTTGTTGGATCGTCGCTTGTTAATAATCATTAGGCTTGATCTTCAATTTCTTTTTCAAGTGGTAATTGTTGCTCTGGGGTACAAATTATTGAGCAATGCAATAAAGGATGTAGGCATGGCTGGGATTGAAATCATATTATTTTAGACTTTGAATGTTCCAACTGGTCCTTTAGATTCTTTCATGAAGTGTGCCATTGGAAATTATATTTGAACTATCACTTGTAATTAACTTGTTCTATTTCCTGTCTCCATTTCACAGGACATCTCTTTAGAGATGATTTTATGTCCATTTGATGCGTATGCTTACTTGAGTGGTGCTTACTTGAGTGGTGCTTACAGATGGTAAGTCTTCCTTTTGCTTCATTACTCAGCTGTAATACATAGGAAAATCAGTGTAAAATGGGGCTCTTGGATTGAAATGTTTTTCTTCGGTGATCATGTATTATTGAAATTGGCTACAGAAATAGTAAGCATTAAGGAAAAAAAATTGAATTTTTCACTGTTGCAGAAAACATAAATTGTTGCTTCCCTTCCACGTGGTAATGCTCATTGGATACGAGCTTCAATCCTTTGGTAATTTGAGTCAGCATCTCACTGGCCCATCTCCCCTTAGTTTCCTCTACATGGTGGCAGCGGTTTGCCACATAGGCAGTGATTGTGAGCATAGGCACTTGCGGGGAAGATATTAAATGGCCTTCCTTGTGGGATCTCTCCACAAAGTCTGTTTGCTCTGAAATTAGCATGCCTCAGATTCTTAATTCCCAACAAGCTCCTTGGAATTGACCCTGTGAGCTCATTGATAGACATGTCAAGCCATTCAAGTTTTGATACGAGTCCAAGACTTGTTGGAATGGTGCCCATAATTTTGTTCCGGGAGATATCAAACCTTTGTAGTTCAACCAAATTTGAAATTGAACTAGGGATGCTGCCTGCAACCTTGTTGCTTCCTATGTTGAGGACCTTCAAGCTTAATCCTTCAGTAAATTCTGGAATTATGCCAGAAATTTCATTGCCTGATACATCTAAAATCTCCAAAAAGCTGCTTGTCCTGTTGTTTAAGATCATCGAGAGAGTGCCAGAAAGCTGGTTTGTTTGCAGCTGAACAGAGGAAATCCCATCTGGCAGTTTGATCTCTAAAAGATCAAATTTCAATTGGTTATTTGAGAGTTTGAGTCTTTGCAAATTAGACATATTGGTGAAGAAACCAGAAATGCCACCGGTGAGAAAGTTATCTGACAGGTCTATGGAGTTCAATGAACCTGGTTTTGTAAATTTTGGAAGGGTTCCTTCCAGTTTGCAGCCAGCCAGATGGACATCTGAAAGTTCCTTGTCAAAGATCCAATTTGGTACTGTCCCAAAACTGAGGTTGTTGTAAGACAGGTCTACCGACAATAGCGAAGGAAGAACCCTTCCTTGAATAGGGGGTAAAGGGTCTGAGAATGCATTTCTAGATAAGTTAAGGTACCAGAGGTTCTGTAATCGTGAGAGGGATTCTGGAATCTGTCCTGTAAGCCTGTTAGAACTCAAAGAAAGATGAGTAAGGGATTTCAAGCTACCAATCTGGTGTGGGATTTCACCCATCAGCTGGTTATGGTCCAAGGACAAGTCCTGAAGTTTCGCTAAATTGAATATGGAAGTGGGTAGCTGTCCTGACAATTGATTATTGGAAAGATCAAAGAGGGTAAGGTTTTGAAACTGGCCAAGTATGTCGGGAATCGACCCGGACAACAAATTGAAACTAAGCTCAAGACTTTGCAAACTATGGAGATTTTGGAAAGTGGTTGGGATAGAACCTGTTAAGGAATTTCTTGCCAGACCTAATATTTGAAGCTTTCTCAGATTCCCCAGGCCAGGTGGAATCTGCCCTGTCAGACGGTTCCCGTTTAGTGAGAGGGTGTTGAGGTTGGACAAATGGCCCAAACCAGGAGGAATGCTCCCTTGAAGAGAGTTGTCTTCCAGGATCATTTGTGCGAGGTGAACCAAACCAGAGAAGCTTTCAGGAATGGGACCTGCAATGCGCTTCATACCACTTATCACCATTACCTCTAAAAAAGATAAACTACCCAGAGAAGGTGACAAAGTGCCCCTCATGTAACTGTCGCTATCCCTCTCAGGCCCCTGCAACACCAACCCAGTTACCCTTCCTGTAGCTGGATTGCACTGAACACCCTCCCAGTCTCCTCCACAGCAATCTTTCCCAGTCCATGAAGAGAGAATCTGTGTAGTGTCAAGGAGGATTCTAGCTTTGAAACCAAGAAGAGCTGCCCTATCTGCCTCTGAGCAAACCGGTGTCTGTAGTGGGCTTGTCTGTGCAAGTGACGGTGAGAACTCATGGAAAATGGAATATAGGAAAAAAAGCTGAAAAACCCACTTAAGAATCTGCATTTTGGGAGGTGGGTCTTGATCAGATCAGAGAGATAGGCGTTAGAATAAATAGGAATTTATTTTTTTTTTTTCCCTAAGAAGTTGGGATCTGACAAGAGGAACTTCGAATGGGGAAAAGAGAAATATTCTAAGATGAATAAAGTAAAAAAAGGGGGAGAGGAGTCAGGGGGGGTTTATTCCCTCTAATTCCTTCACGTAGACAGGAAGGTATAATGATGATAAAAGAGAAGTAAGGAGATAAAAGATTTCAAGTGCGAATGTTAATTATAATGTGGTTTTCCAATGGGCCTGCACAGAAACTGAACAATGTCTCTCCTCTATATATACTGGGCATAAAAACGCAAGAACTTTTGATGGGCATGCTGCCATCAGTTTGAAGAGGTTCACATGTAAAATTGTGACCGTTCGATGAATCACGAGGATCCCAACTGTTGGAGCGCACTTTGATTCAAAAATAGAGCCAGCGACTTTTTTTGAAATCAACCACCTCTTTCTTGCTGTTAATTGTTTTTTTTTATCTTCAGGAAAGATTAGAATCTCATACTTTACTTCATCTCGCACTCCACCTCTTAACCCAACTCACCATTGAACCTTTCTTTATGCATATTGTGACCGTTAGCGTTTGAAATATTGACAAAAGTTATTATTATTATTATTGAAGACAAAAACAAAGTAATTATGATGACAGGGATGAGTACGAATCACAGCATAAGGAATGGTTGAGATTAATTTGAGGTGCTTGTAATTTGAGGTTTCAACCACCACCGTATAAATTCATCCAACAGGATAGAGCATGCAAATGATTATTAGCTTTTTCCTAAGGTAGAAGAAGCTTGCTTGCTTTTACATGAATCTAAGTGGTTTTAATTTTATCCTAACTGGGAGAGTACTATGTGGACCATGTCTTGTTTTTGTTGTTTCCAAGCCTACCTTGTGTATTGTTAGTCAGCTTCTGAGTTGCAGTTATAGTATTAAACTTGAAGTTAAAAATTCTATAGATTGAGAGCATTTAAATTGCCTTTTGTGCCTCAACTCTAATCCCAATCTCAAATTTTACTTTCAAAAAAAAAAAAGAAAAGAAATTTTACATATGTGAAAAATAATTATGTTGAGAAAATGATGAGCAATGCAGCTTTTGAAAAGCCAAAATCACATGCAAAAACATATTCTCTTTATTGTAAAACTGTAAAATGTTAATAGACAAATGAAATGGAAGAGTTCCCACAAAAAGGATAGCAGATGGAAAAGTCTCTTTATGATCTAAAATCTAATGTGTTGAGAGTAAATATTAGAAGTATCTAAAAAGAATCCAATCAAAGAATAGCAATGTGTAATACAATGATAAGTTAATGAGGGAGTTATAAGTTTAGTGTTAGTGGAATAAGAGAGAGAAAAGTAATGGGGACAGAGACAAAGAAATCAAGGGTTGGAATTTGATGGAACAAGTCTTCATGGTTTTGTCTCTCAAAATGCAACTGTGCTTTTGCACCTCTGCCTCCATTTGCTAAATTAGCCTGCGATGATTGCGCTCCTTCCACAATCTGCGCTCTCCTTTTTTTTTTTTTTTTTTATCAATTGATAATTTACAATCTTAACTATCCAATCAGGTTTCAATTCAGCAAAATTTAATTCAATTTATTAAGATGTCAGAGCTCATTCTTTGAATTTTTTTTTTAAATATCCCCCATGAACTATTATTACATTTTTGAATTTGTCGTTCAAAAAATTGCCATAATCATTAAAAAAGTATCCTTTTATCTGAAGAAAAAAAACAAAAATCCTAATAAGAAAGATTTTAGATTTTGGAGTTGAAGAAAGCAAACATTATTGTGTTTATGACTTTTGCCAATTGGGTCCCTACCCTACACATGCTGTGAATCTGCTTCATATTTTCTTCAATTTTAGAAAACATTCCTCACCTTCTTTCTGCATTCTTCTACTTGTTAGCTGCCAACCACACTCTTCATTTTGTGTCCAACACCAAGTCTGTACTTTCCTTCTTCCTCTTTTCCTAATTTTTCTTTTATATAATCAAGAAATATGTAATAAGGGTATTCTAAAATTTATGCTTTATCTTCACAGAATTTGAGTTCATCGTCTAAAAAAGAATACAGACCAGCAGACTTTGCTCTAAAACTTGACAGGATCTTCCAATGTTGTATTTAGAAAAAATAAAATAAAATAAAATAAAAGAAGGGGTTGACCAGTAGGGTCCACATCCAACCTTGTTATCTTACCTAATGCTTTGACTCTTTACATCCAACCAATTAAAAGGGAACTCTATAATCTCTCTTTTTAATTGATTTAGCAATAGAAATCAGAAACGTAACTGTAGGTTACTGGTGTTTCACATGTTATTTAGAGAAAGTAGGTCCTTGTTCCTGTTTACAAAATGTTAACAACCTCATGAGACCCTACTAAGGCTAATTAAGCACTTACTAGCACCTCCTCGGGGGGTTGTCCCACCCAGAAAGCAGGTCTTTATCTTCTACTAATTGGTGGCCAATGCCCAATTCAAATTTCAGGGGTATCCCCATTCACCAATGGAAATGGTTGTTCACATATTCTTGTATTTTACAAGAGAATTTTGTAATGTCTCTGCCAAGGCATTACCAAGGCCACAGCTGAATTCAATCCTCACGTTCATGGGCTAGTGTTGGTTTCTATCCATATGGGCTAAAGAAATCCCAATGCAGTGGATTTGGTTCTACAAGTTTCAAGAGTACCTAATGACTTTAAAACTCTCAAGAGTATAGTAGATTTGGAATTCATAAAAATAAACAAACCAATACTTCAAATTGTTTCCATAGAACATTTCCTATTAAGTTTGAGGAATTGAAATGTCATTACTTAATTTTAAAACAAAGACTAATGTTTGAGTGAAGATTTTGCGACAATGATTCAATTTATAACATTGTTTATCTTTGTTTCTTTATAATAAAGCAAAACAAATATAACCATAAAAATGACAATCAGATACATAAAGTTAAAACATCTTCCTTTTATTAGAAATTAGAATTGAGTTCAGTAGAACAAGAAACAAGAACTCAAACTCAGTAGGTCTTATCATAACAATTAACAAGATGGCATACATGGATAAGCCTCGCACCACCAACTGCAGGCTGCAGCATATAGTAAGCTGTTGCATCTTATTCCCACTAGTCTATTATCGTGGATAAAGTTCATTCAGATCTTATATTTACATTCCACACAATATAAGATATACCTTTCCTAATTTATGGAGGCCTTGCGAATCATCAAGAATTCCCAAGGATTCATTTATCTCACAAGCCCAAGATTAAGGATACCCCATGATGTTTGTGGCCAGGATTTTTCTTTAGCTTTCATCAGCAAAACTCTAGCCCAAGCAATCCACCCTTCCCAAGACATCCTCTTGTCCCAAGGACTTCCCCACTCTAACATCAGTGTCAGCCCTCTCTCTGCCAGCTTCTCAGCCTCCTCAAACCTCCCTTTGCTCAAATAAATCTGACCCAACACCACTCTTGGCTCTCCAACATAAGGGTTAATCTCAGCACACCTCAGCAACAACTCTTCAGCTTTGTCTATACCTATCTTAGGCATATCACAAACAGCTTCCCAATACAAGTCCCTAGCCATTATCTGCTCTCTCGCGTCTAAAATCTTAGTGCACGCATCAAAAACTGGTGGCACCACTAGCTCTATATCCTCATCGCGGACTTGATCGACCCCAACTCCACCAGCCCTTTTCCTCTCTTGTATAAAAATCTCTTCTTCCCTCTGTATCAAAGTATAAAGAGCACCCATTCGAGATAATGAATTGATCCATAGCCCTGGCTTGCCATCTCCAGGCCACAAAGCAGGAAAGTTATTCCCCGAAAACTGGAGCCGACCATCCGAGTTGTTAAATAACACATCTTGAAAACCAAACAGCTGGTCACTAAAATCAGCAATGGTCATCAGGAGAAAAACAGCCACTACTCTTCTCGTCACCAAAACGTCCTCTCCTGTCTTTATATTGTTGACCTTGATGCCTTCAGCAGGCAAAATAGAATTGAGTTTTTTCCTCCAGGACTCATCCCCATCAAACAGACCTTTGTCCTGGGCATTTTTGAGCGACATCTGCGAGAGTTTGAGGTGTTCGACGAGTTCAGTATCAGAATATTTGAACAAGAGATCATCGTGGATCAAGGGTTGGCGTGGAACAATACAAAACAAGTGAATCAATCTCTCAGCTGCTTCACCAACGTGGCTGCGAACGACATCGCGTCCGGTGTCGGGATCAAAGATAGCAAGATTGACATAGGAATTGGAATAAGCAGAATGGAAGAGGCCACAAAGACAGACAGAATCAGGGGCATTCCAGATCTTCAGGATGCGATAGATGTCGAGTAGGTGATCAAGAAAGCTGCCATGTTTGTGCCAACACTCTCCAGCACCGACAGAACGCAAGACAGCAACTAAGGAAGGCAA
>CAOGCB010133901.1:0-11928 GCA_948266635.1 Cnidoscolus chayamansa
AAAAAAATCAAAGTAGAAGTTGTATTAGCTCATTTGGAGATCCATAAAGAAATTACAATGAAGGAAGAGTGAGGGAGTTCCACCCACAACATAGGATTATAATGTTGAGCTCTTGGTGGAGTAAATCCTTATAATATTTGATCATAGTCCCAAACTATGTCTTGTCTTCTGCATTAGATTCCACTGCTTGGTAAACCTCTAAACAATCAGTTTCTAACTCCATATTGTCCACCCCATTTTACACCAGCCATAGAATGTTTTCCCTTAAACCCAGAGCTTCAGCTAGCCTTAGACTTCCCCAACTTGTGAAGGTGCAGGATAGAGTTGCTATGAATTCTCTTATATCGTTTCGAAGGATCGCCGCTAGCCCCGATACCCCCGTCTTGTTGGAACAACGACCCATCAATGTTGCACTTGAGCCTGCCATGCGTCGGTCGTCTTCGACAGTGTGTAGTTGCTTTCTTCTAGTTGCTGATTTGCAGGCTTCATGGTTCTTGTTGCGTCCCACTCCTTTAGAAGACACTTTGCCTCTGCTACTATAATTCTTAGTGGCTTATTGTTTTTCTTTCAGACTGTTGTGGTTTCTAGCGTTCCAAATGGCCCAAGTAACATGCACACCTTATCTGCACTTAGGGTTTCTCTCTCGTCCAAAAGCTTCTTAAGGATTTCTGGGAGGCTTTGACTTGCATGTTTTCCTCGTATACCTCCTAGTGCCCAACACGCAGCAGCTTTCGAACAGTTTATGAGTGCATGACTTTATCTTCCGTCTCGCCGTAGGTAGGGCACCCATTTAGCATTAGAACTCCCTTCTTTTCCTATCGTCAGCAGTATGTTTCTACACGCTCTCCATATAAAATTATTGACTTTTGGAGGCAAATTGAGGTTTAGAGGCCTTTCCAGTTCATGTTTGTCGCTGGAGCTTGATGGTTCTCCTCGCTCGTTTTACAACAATGACAGGCCTAACCTGACTCGAGTACACTCTCTTTCTTGTGAAATGCCACATGTAGCAATCAGGTCCAGAGCTTAGGTTGAGGGGATGTTTATTATGGTAGTTGCCTCGTAGGTTTATGATCTTGGAGCACTCCCAAGAGCGCTGCCCCGAGGTGATCAGGGCTTCAACTCTCATGTCCTCTACACGAAAACCTTCTCTGCTCGCTATCCATGGATCCCCCCACACATACATTCTTTCTGTCCGTTATGCTCCATCTCACGCTCTTACTAATATTATTATACTTTTTTCTACACAGTAATATATTGTCATTTTCAAAATCCATTTTCAGAAGTAAAAAGACACGATTAAATAAATAATTTTTAAAATATATGAATTAAATGGTATAAATATTTAAAAGTAATTATATATTTTTAATAGAAAATAACAAAAAATCAATTTTATATAATATTTTAACTAAATAAATTTAAAATAGAAATTTTATAATTGAAAAAACCTT
Organism: Cnidoscolus chayamansa; assembly: GCA_948266635.1. NCBI lineage: Eukaryota > Viridiplantae > Streptophyta > Magnoliopsida > Malpighiales > Euphorbiaceae > Cnidoscolus > Cnidoscolus chayamansa. The sequence continues at coordinate 1,449 of CAOGCB010133901.1, forward strand.
ACTGATTAATCTTTATCATAAAAATAGACAACTAAATTATTGATAAAATAATGAATTCTTGAAAACATTACCAAATAATTAACTTTAAAAACATTGAAATTAATATATAAATTTTACGAAATTATCGGATTAAATTTATAGTCCCGTAATTCTTCTGCGGACCCAAATTCAAACCTTAAAATCAGTAAATCAGGGAGAAATTTAGGGGGAAAAAAAGAAAAAGAAAAAAACATAAACTACAAGTCCCAGGAGCTTTGGATCTCTCTTTCTACCAGGAAGGATCTGTTCGTTTGAAGCAGTGTCGTGACAGATCGAGCTCCGACAATAATCTCTTCTTGCTACATTTCTGAGGTACAACAGAAGCTTTCCTCATGGAAACCTCTTAATTTCAGATCTTACAGCAAATTACTCTCTTTTTTTAATTTTGGATTTTTTTGTTGAATTATTTATCGTATCACTGTAATTTTGTTCCTTCGATTGTATTAGCAAGATACAGGGAGGGAAATGGCAACAAGCGATGAGCCTTTATACCCAATTGCTGTTCTTATTGATGAGCTTAAAAACGAGGACATTCAGCTCCGTTTGAACTCAATTCGTAGACTTTCTACAATTGCGCGTGCACTTGGGGAAGAAAGAACCAGGAAGGAATTAATTCCTTTCTTAAGTGAGACTAATGATGATGATGACGAAGTGCTTCTTGCAATGTCTGAAGAATTGGGGTTCTTTATTCCCTATGTTGGTGGTGTGGAGCATGCCAATGTGTTGCTTCCGCCTCTTGAGACTTTGTGCACCGTTGAGGAAACTTGTGTCAGAGACAAAGCTGTGGAGTCCTTGTGTAGAATTGGGGCACAGATGAGGGAGCAAGACCTGATAGAGTATTTCATACCACTAGTGAAGGTTGGATTCTGGTTTTCACATGCTACTTCGTTTTGTTCAGTTTATGTTGCTGCAGGATGTATGATCTTAAACATCTGTCCATTTGCGATCTTACCCCATTCCACTTTATCTGTAGTAGTGCTGCTTTTATTAGGTGTTATTGTCATAATGTTACTATAGATGATTATTAATGGATTTTTAACATTCAGAGACTGGCTGCTGGCGAATGGTTTACAGCTCGAGTTTCCTCATGTGGCTTGTTTCATATTGCATATCCTAGTGCTTCTGAGACTCTTAAAACTGAACTACGGGCGATATACAGTCAGCTATGTCAAGATGATATGCCCATGGTTCGTAGATCTGCAGCAACAAATCTAGGAAAATTTGCTGCTACTGTTGAGCCTGCTCATTTGAAGCCTGATATCATGTCGATATTTGAGGATTTGACACAAGATGGTATTGCATTTCATACTTGCTGGTTTATTTTCCTTGTAAATTACTACACTTGTGTATATATGCATATGCACACGATTTATTGGACTTCTTGTGTCCATTCAATAGTTAATTGTTTTAGAAACATTTTTCTAGTGCCATGCTTTTTATATACATGAATGAAAAGCTGAGGAAGTTTTAATTGCTTATAGAGCATAAAAGGTTTCAATATGTTCTTAAGCCTCTGTAGGTTTATCCTAAGCATATCTGACATTGCTACATGAATTCTTTATCATAGCGTGAAAGTATTAATTGTCTGATTCATCTTCATTTCAGATCAAGATTCTGTTCGACTGTTGGCTGTTGAGGGTTGTACAGCACTAGGAAAGTTGTTGGACCCCCAAGATTGTGTGGCACATATCCTGCCAGTCATAGTTAATTTCTCACAGGTATAGCACTGTTTATCTTTGTATTTGTTCATTTTCTTGTGTTTTTTTTTTATTTTGATGTGTACAGTAGGTAATATTTTTCTTATTTATTTTGTAAAATTGGTGCAAATATTTATGTTTTTCACCTCCCCAAATGGATAATGTCCTAAGGGAGTAACTACGTCTTCATGTTATACCACATCTATGATAAGTTGCAATGTCAAATGGTATTTGAATATATTGCATGATGCAAATCTCACCAGGATAAGTCTTGGCGTGTTCGTTACATGGTTGCAAACCAACTATATGAGTTATGTGAAGCTGTTGGCCCTGAACCTACCAGGTAATTACTTTTTGGACACTATTTATTTCTTTATTTTAAAATTTGTATATTTATCTTTAAACAGTGCAATGTGTAATTTTGCTGGACGTACGTCTTTTATCTTGTATTATCCAAAAATTGCATGCAGATATCAAGATCTTGGCCTGTCATTTTTAATCATTTTAAAAGCTGCAGTTAAATGATTTGTTCTTTTACTGGGTATATTATTGTTTTTCTGTAAGGTCATAAAGATCTTATGTGATTGACAGTTGACTTGTTGCTGGGATTTCAATTTGCTGTTTTGATATATTTTAGGTCAGATCTGGTTCCTGCATATGTTCGGCTACTTTGTGATAATGAAGCTGAAGTACGTATAGCTGCTGCAGGAAAAGTCACTAAATTTTGTCGAATTTTGAATCCAGAACTTGCAATACAGCGAATTCTTCCTTGTGTAAAGGTATACATATCCATGAAATAGTTGGCATCTTTCAATCAAATTTCTTGTTTATTGTGCAGTTGTCATCCAATTTGATGCAGTTCGTGTGCTGCATCTCTGCTGATACATGAACTTATTAAGTTTTCCTACTGTAGGAATTGTCCACAGATTCTTCCCAACATGTTCGTTCTGCTTTGGCTTCAGTTATTATGGGAATGGCACCAGTTTTGGGGAAGGCAAGAATTCTGTTCCTATATTTAAATTGTAACTTCCTTTTAGGCATGATTTTATAACAAAAACACAAGGACTTGCGTTATCTAATATATCCGGTGTATAACAAAATAACATTTGGTGGTTTTAGGATGCAACTATAGAGCAACTACTGCCCATTTTTCTCTCTCTTTTGAAAGATGAATTTCCTGATGTCCGCCTGAATATTATTAGCAAGCTGGATCAAGTCAATCAGGTTTGTCCAAATTCTTAAGCTTATTCTTTTTTTTCTTTTTTCATTTGTTATTAAAGATCTTGATGAGTACAGTTGCATTGTTTCCTTTTTATAGTACATCTTTTGAAACAATACACTAGACCAATGAATGAGATGAGTAAAGATATTTGGATATGTAGTTTGAGTACCCAACACATTGACTATTAAAAATTTCTGGATTCAAATGGGAACATAAGTTAAAACTCGTAGTGCTCTCAAATGTGATGGGTTTTACTCATATTTGTGTAACAGTAAATTTGTCCTCTGTCTCATCCTCTTTATTGAATTATTAAACCATTTATTTGGTAAAAAAACTTTTATCAAGTTATTGAATCATTTTCTGGGAAAACTTGATTGTTGCATTTGTTTCTTATATCTTAGCAGTATGCCAAACTGGCTTTAGACATTCCATATGGAATTGGTGAACATGAGAATATGACTGGACTAAACCCTAATTCAAGCAATTCTTCCTTTCCCATCTGTTTTCTCTTTCATAAAGCATTAAGCTAACAGGGTTGATGCCATATATTAGCTGATTCATGATTAGTGTACGTTGAAAACGCCTTGAAAATGCAATTCTCTATAAGCTTTATGGTTTACATAGAACTTGTTTTGCCTGCATATTAGCATTAAGGTCAACCTAACTTGTATTCTAAAATGATGCATCAAATAAATGGTTGAAAATAGCTGTACATAAATCTAGTGTTATTAATTCTAATTTTAAACTTCTTATGACCCTTGTACTGCACAGATTCCCTTTCTTATAAGATGTCTAGAAGCTAAATTTGGGGTTTGATTTGATATAAAAGTTAATTCTAAACCTGGAATTTCTACTGGTAATTTTTTCATTTTCACATTATGCTGATTGTTATTTTAATAATAGTGCTGGTAATGCAGGTAATAGGAATTGATTTGCTTTCCCAGTCCCTTTTGCCAGCAATTGGAGAGCTTGCAGAGGATAGGCACTGGAGGGTCCGGCTTGCAATAATAGAATACATACCTTTATTGGCTAGTCAATTGGGCGTAGGGTTTTTTGATGATAAGCTTGGTGCTCTTTGCATGCAGTGGTTAAAAGATAAGGTTTGTGAAGCTCTGTGACATTTCATTATTTTGACTAACTCTTGCAAGTTAAGACTAGATTGCACTTTTCTGGTTAACATATCAAAATAATATGCATGTGACTGTGGGACATGTCCACCCCTCCATCCCTTCCATGAGTTGATCTTTCGTGAAGTTTGTACTTTGTAGCCCACATTTGTTCTAGATGATTGCAATAAAATTTTGTCAGGGATCATTTGGTGTAGTACAAGGCATATGCTGTCAATTGATTAACTTCTGTTGTTTCTCTTTTGCATTCTGAGCATAGTCTTGCAGAACTCGGAAATTAGCATTTTGTGTTTTGTATATGCTTAACTGACCATATTGCTAAATTGTAGGTTTACTCGATTCGTGATGCGGCTGCGAATAATGTGAAGCGCCTGGCAGAAGAATTTGGCCCAGATTGGGCAATGCGGCACATAGTGCCTCAGGTGGGTCGACATTTTGTTTGTGGTTTTCTTGGGGGAAGAGGATAGTAAGATTTTATTTCCTTTTCAACAGGATAATAGGTTCTAGGCACAAAGATTTTTAATGAGATGATTGTGAAAATCATGCCTATGTTTTGTTGACCCAGGAAAAAGGGCAGGAATATTAGTAATGTAACACCTGTTCTATATTACCTAATATATAAATGAAAACCAGTAATCCGTCAGTTCATAATTCTGACATTGGCACTATATATTTTGAACTTATTGCAAATCCACCTGGTCCACTACAAAAATAAAAATATATAACTCTCTAAATCAAGTCTTAAATTAGCTTATGTACAAGCTGGGCCACAAGTTCATAAATTCAGAAGCCTACAAACTAGCTGAATGACCTGAAATAATTAAATTATATTGTTCAACACGGCGGGCTTCATGTGGCTGGGTTTGGGGTTGGCTTCACAAGCTAAGTTACCTGATATTAAAATTTAAACGAAGTGTCTTTAGCCAAGTTTGAGACTGGCAGAAAACACTCTGAGCGGAATTTGAAATAGTTGAAAAGGTTGGATCAGTTTAGTTTGTTTATGCCCTAGGATATCCATATAATAGGAAAATTTTGTGATTAAAGTTGCTCAATATGGTTTGAGCTAAATTTAGAAGTTCCACGGCCACCATCTGTGGAATTGAATTGTCAAGTTTTTTTTTTCCCATTTTCTTTGGTTATGTCATGCTACTGATTACCTGGTGATGCTTTGACAGGTTTTGGATATGATTAATAGCCCACATTATCTGTATCGGATGACCATTCTACATGCAATTTCTCTTCTTGCTCCTGTTATGGGCTCAGAAGTTACTTGTTCCACACTTCTTCCTATTGTCGTCAATGCCTCAAAAGATAGGTAAGGAGCTAGATTCTAAGGCAAGAATGAGCACTAATATGTTTGTCTATCAGAACTTGGGATGTAGAGCTGAGAATTGCATTTTACAGGGTACCCAATATCAAATTCAATGTGGCTAAGGTGTTGCATTCACTTATTCCCATAGTTGATCAGTCGGTAAGTATTTGTTAATCTGTTCATCAAATATTTATGGCTGGAAGACCGAGCTGTTGAGTCGATAAGAATTTTGGGTTATTTATTTTTAATGCGTACATGTACCATTTATTTGTTGTTTAGAAATCAGAAGCATGTAAACTCGATGATGAGGCTAGATTTCTTTTTAACAACTGCTAAGTTCTGGGCACTGATTGGGACGATAATTGACACTCCTTCAACCTTGCAGGTGGTGGAGAAGACAATTCGTCCGTGTTTGGTTGAGCTGAGCGAGGACCCAGATGTTGATGTCAGATTCTATGCTACTCAAGGACTACAGTCAAGTGATCAGGTGATGATGTCTACCTAGTACCTAGATTGAATGTTGTAATTAGGATTCTTTCCCCCCATTCCAATTCAAGTTCAGGCATCATCTCATCTTACTTGCATATGTAATATCTTACATAAGGTGCTAAGGTGTCTTCCAGAGACACTATTTCTCCCATTCACACTTGGATCTCTTTTTTTAGCAGTTGTCTTGGAACTCATCACTGGTTATAGCTTGTACCATTATTTGATAATGCCATTTCTGGTTTTCCATCTTTGCATATTTTAAATAAAAATAAATAAATTTATTCATTACAAATATATATATAAAAAAAACAAAATAGAACTTCATTGAATTAAATTCTTAGAGGTTTCCATTACCTTATCAAAATTTTATTTTGAATAATTCAGTTGATATGGAACTTAACTATATGCAAATGCAGACAAGCCTCATAAAAATGTAACTAAATGAAATGATACATAATTAAAGAAAGCTTACATTTTATTTCAAGCTAAAGATTCACTTGAACACATTACATATAACCCATTATGTACCACAAACTTTTATTACAACGGAACTGTCATTGTACAATAATATATAACCTATTTTATAACAAAAGATCTATCCCTCAAAGAATGGCGGGCTATCGAATCTTGTTGGCTTCACACAATTGGACGGCATCCACCCAATTTTCTTGTTCTCGTTATCGTATATCACTAATTGCCCACGCAGTGATACATCTGCACCAATATTAATTACCAGCACATAATAGAAAATGTTAGCATGAGAAAGGAGTGAAGTGCTCAGAGGTGAAGAATCAAGCACCCATTTTCAAGTCACTGGTGAGAATTTGATCATCTAGTTTTATGGATTTGAATTACAAACTTCTATGTTGCTGAACTATGCGAATAATTAACTTTGAATCTGTTTGGCATTATGGAAAACACTAAAACAATGGAATAATTTTTTCCAATCTGTTTTTTGAAACCACAATGTCAAACAGGCGCTTCATAGATTGAATGTAATCAATCTACAACAATAGCATTTGACAAGTTCCTCAAAACTTCAATTCTTGGCATTATGGGATTGCCATCGATATATAATTTTTGCGGGAGAGAAAGTTGAATGCTCTAAACACAATTATACTATGAATATGGGGTTTCCCAAAGAACTTTCTAAGCATACCTCCAAGTATAATTGTGGATCCATCATGCACCTTGCTTCCATCAAGAATACCCAAGCACACATTGCCTTTGTTCTGTGCAGAACATTAGTCTCATCACAAAACCACCGTGCCAAACATGAAAAAACCAACGTTTATAAAGTTAAACTGTGCATTTGAGTTCAAGAAATTCTTACACTAATGATCAAGTAGCCTTCTGGAGGAATCCGAAACTTTGTGGAGATAATCCACCATTTGCTCCCAAATTGAAGGGTTAAAGTCTTGAAGAACTGCTTAACATCTGCAGTGGATCTGCAGGCAAATGATTGCGGAATTTGCAAGTTGTCCTTGGAGGAAGCCTTAATGCGAGGTTAAAATAAAGAAAGAAAATATCATATAATGTGCTACGCATGGACTCCTATGTACTAATTTCCTATGGGCATTTGAAATATGCCAGTTGAGTAATCATTACTGAGGCCACAAGACAACAGATTCAACCTCAAAATGACATCGATAGCTTCACCAAGAGATTCTGAAAATTATTCAAGTATTTCAATGCGAAAAATAGTTAAATTCTGATGTACCTGATAGGGAATTCGGCTCGCCAGCAGAAGGGAAGTGTTGGATCTGATGTATCTTGGATAAGTCCCTCCCCAGACACCTCTTTAACCTACATATATAATCTGTAGAATCAGTGATAGAACTTTGACAGAAGTTTTTGGTTTCACAATGTAGCTGTGGATGAGAAAATACTTACAGATGATACCAATTCAGAGTAAGCTTCTCTTGGAAAGTATGTATAAGAACTGCCACTATCAAACACTATCCGTCTTACTCTTCTATCCTGCCCGCCTAAACTGAGTGGACTACTTCCATAATTCAACTTCATAATCTCTGTCTGATAAGAGTCTCTGAGAAAGAAGAACAGAAACAAAAAAATGAATTAAAGATTGAACTGAAGCTGAAAAAAATTGTTAAAAGGCCATTGCAGGTGTTCTTGTAAAATCAAAATCACAGTCCAACTTACATGCACATACAAGAGCAAAAGGAAGGAGAGGAGGTAAGAGGGTGGTGAAAATATTACAAAGGGAGGATTGTTGGGAAAGCAGAAGAAAACTAGATACATTGGTGGTTGAATTCTTAAATCTTGCAACTAGAGGACATACATGTCTGCATGCACGGCGAAAAATAACCCACAGAATTTGATCTTTTCCCCTTAACTTGTACATTTATAGGAACTGAGAGGTGAGAGAAGAAAGCATCATGGAAGATGAACTAGAGAGAATAGAATTGATTCAAAAAATTTTCTGAAAAAACTTCAATCGACCATGGGGGGATACTTAACCGCAGTGATTACCACTCCTAAATTGAACCATTTAAAATTTATGTATATTCTATCGTGAAAAATTCTCTTAAAAGTAAAAAAAAAAAAAAAAGCAAAAAAAATCCCAGAGTATAAATTTCTTCACATTCATTTACTCACATGGAAGGACCGGTGAGCATAGGAAACCAAGCGACACCCCAGCGTGGAACAACATCATCACCTAAGAACATATATCCACCACCATCTACATCATTGATAAGACAATGACCTACCACATTTTTTATGATCCCCTGGCTAGCCAGTTGTGATGGTAAACTAACTTTAGCTTTGCTTAGTCCAAGGATCCCATCTGTCTTTGACAAAGTGTTCAAAAGTAACCCTTGCTGATCATAAGCACAACTGCCAGACAAATATGCATGAGCATATCAACATTTTGGCATTAAATTAAATAAATATAACAATTGAAAATTGCTAGGTAATGAAGATATACCCAAAAATAAAACGTGACTTGGTTGAAGATCCATTGGTCATCATCAGGTGAAGTTCATCTCTTGCAAGAACCCCCATGGAGGAACTATGATCTGCATATTCAATCTCATAGTCGCATTGTTGGCACGTTTCACAATACCCTGCCTTCTGATTTCTTTTAAGTTCCATGCATAATGAGTCCTTGGGAGTTACAATGTTTTCTCTTCTTGGCTTGTACAAAGCATTTGCTCCCTACATGAACCATGTATATGAAACTCATGATAATTTTCATCTCAACCACTATAGCTGCTTAATATGTACCTTCTTAAGCTACATCTAAAGTATGATGTGCAAGGGGAATAGAAGTGTATTTTCTGAACACTCGAACAACAGCCTAAAATTCACATAACCAGACATTCATTTCCTATCATATATACCAGACATTCAGCCTATATATCATAGCTACTCTGGAGTGAGGTACTGGGTTCCACAAATGTTTTATTCTCAGTATATGTATTTACAAAACATAAATAAACCAAGTGAAATATTATTTAAAGAAAAATTATGCAACAGTAATATAAAAAATCTCAAATAAAGATCGTAAAATCTGATTATGAGGAAATTCGTAAAGAAAATAGCTGTCCATGTTATAATGTCAACCTTGGCACAGCTACTGCAAGGAGCATCACACTGGATCCATGTTAAATCACTTCCAGTATCAATATCAAGATAATATGGTCTTGGAGGACTCCCAACAAGTATGTATGTGAAATACAATCTGCAAAATAAACAAATAAATAAATAAAAAGAATACTTGGATAGCATAATAAGTGACTAAAGAATTTGAAGGCATCTAAAGGTGATAGCAAAATATATTTGTTCTATTTGCAAATTCCAACACTCAATTACAGCCTAACCCACATGAGGACGTGACATTCTAGACAGCAACGCCCCATAAGCTCAAAGGTCCAACAGAGATTGCAGTGAATGCGCAGCTAACTTTTCTTTTAATACGAATTGACCAAAAGAATAGGAAGAAGGGTTTCAATTTGAATCCATTAAAGTACACAAGGTAACAGTTGAGAAAGAGAGAAAATACAAGCCCAACAGGAAACAGAAAAGTAATTCCTAAGGCCAAGCAGATCAAGAACTCAATATGTAAGAATATAAAAACTCCCAAATTGAACCACCCAAACAAAATCTTTGATTGAATAGCTCCACTTATATCAGAACGACCTCAGTTAATTGATTATCACAGATTCCGCAAAGAACACAATGGGAATAATGTCCCAAAGGACCCAAACTTCTGTTCTTTCTTTCTTGCAATCTCAGTTCCAGTCCCCTAATGATTGCAGAGACCCATCACCCGCTAAACTCTAAACAAAGAAAATGCAAGGGACCATCACGTTCTGGCCAGTAGCCACAAAAACAATCAAGCAAAACATAGTTCAATAATGTGAAGTCCACTATACACATTTAACACAGTCTTGCTTTATCCTAGCCCATGTTCATCAACTTATCTTTGCCACAAGTTACCATAAAACCACTGAGGCTGCTGTCACATTCACCAACGCTAAGGTTTAAAAAAAACATTAGAATCAAAAACTTCCAAATCTTCATGGTAGGATTTAATTTCAAATGCACTCTTCCACAGTGCAAAACACCA
>CAOGCB010134129.1:0-11032 GCA_948266635.1 Cnidoscolus chayamansa
TTGAGAAGGGTTTTGGAGGTAAGTCTTGTGGATTTGGAAAAAGGAAGGAGACCATGGGGAGAAATGGTGTGGAGAGAAGCCATGGAAGGAGACTACTGAGTTGAGGTTGGAAGAAACTGAGTTGAGTTGACTGAGTTATCAATTCAACTAACAAATGGTTTCTCCATGTTTGAGTTTGTGAGTGGAGTGAGGTTATATTGGTTGGTCTATGATCTTTTGTGCTAGTGAGCATGCTAATACGTTAGATGCTTTTTTTTTTGACATGATGAAGGGTGGAGAATCATCATTTTTATGCATATAGTGAATAGTTTCCAAGATTGATGGTGATTGGTCATGTAAGAAATATATCGTGGCGGACTACTGTGAGGCATAACGTAGAGGATCCTTTTTTGGGTTTCAAACGATGAATGCAATCCATGTAAGAAATGCAGAAGCTAAAGAAATCTAGTAATGTTAAAAAAGTTGTCTCCCAAGTCAAGCTTCTTCAAATAAATACAATTCTCGAGTGCTTATGACAAGGCAATTCCTCCTTCTCTGCCTATCCTTGTGGAAGAGCATAAAAAATCTTCCAGTAAGAGAGAACGTTTCAGAACCTCAGAAATGACAAGAGCCCCTGCATCTCCCATCATATTATTATGGAAATGAAGGATCCTAAGCTTCTCTGTGGAAGGAATAGATTCACAACTGCTCGTGCAGCTTCCTCTGAAATGCAATCATTCATTAGATAAAGCTCCTTCAAGCAAATTTGTAATTGAAGTAATGCCCTAAAGGCCCGTACACCCTTCTCCCCCAAGGCATTGTTTGATAAGTCCAAGGACTTCAGAATGCCTACCTTTTAGATCATTTTCTGTTTAGGTGGTTCTTCATTTATTTAAGAATGCGGGTTTCTCCACCCTCTGTATGCAAGAATTTTCATGTTGAAGATTAAGTGGCCGAGAAAACTAGGTGGGCAACCACATAGAGTGAGAAATCGCAAAAATAGATTTTGGGAGGTAATTGTGTCATTTTTTTCTTAATTAACAATGTCCGAATGTCTTTTATAGCTAACGAAACCAAATTGTGGAAACATTTTAATGTAATTTTAAAACTACAGAGTCATTTTAATTAGTTAGGATATATTTTAAAGATATTTATCCAAAATTAAAACAAATTGATTAATATTTGTTAGAGAAGGCAAAGAATATATGAAGACATTTTAATTTAATAATTTAGATATAATTACTAAATAAACAAAATACAGAAATCTAATATTAATTCACCATTTTCAATACCAGCTCCTTTGTATGAATTTTGAAGTATGCGGCTAATTATTTCATTTTTCAAAGTGTTTACGTTTATTTAAGATTTAATTGAAATCTAAATTTAAGATTTTCAAAACATTTAGTACAAACCCAAATTCAACACAAGCTATAAAGCTCTGAGAAGCTTAACTCATCTTATTTCAGCTAATGTCCAAGACGGTGGTTCCAACTTCAAGAAACTTGCCTTCACAAGGGCTAATGCTACAACATTTGCTCAGACACAAGAAGCTTATATAACTTTATTTACATGTAAATGACTTCTTCCAGAGATTCAAGTTCATGGAGCGCACCGCCGACACTTGTTATTTTTTCCTGTGAGTGTTCCAATTAAAGAGACAAGGTTAATGTAAGGTTAATGGAGCTTACATTTACTGTCCATTCTCACAGTGGCAATTTATTGAAATGGCAAATTAGATCAAAAGTAAAAAAAAAGTTCCATTTAAAGAATTCCGACCATTCCATTCTACTATTGCTCCAAGCTTGCATGACAACATCTTTCTTCAGAGAAAAGCCAAATACAAAACAGTGAAAGATCTCTTAAGGTCTATCATTCGCCTTCTTTCAATAAACACAAACATGACACTGGAGTCGCTATGTTTTGGAGCAGTCATGGATGATTTCAATCTGCAATAGCAAAAGAGAAGCAGCTTCAGAGAGGACATCAGTGCTTGAATATATCACAAGAAGAATAGGGTAGACCATATAGAGATAAAGACATCCTCTCTGTTAATCGTTGCAAAAATTAACTTGAGAATTAGCAACAAAACATACTTGAAATGAGGGGGGTGGGCAAGGTTCAGGGGAGAATAGTAACTCAATCTAAGACTCTTTGTTTGATAAGAAATGTAATAGGGAGAAAGGAATTATCATATTTCAAAAACCATGAGCAAGTTATCAATGAATGTACAAGCTCACACCTAAAATTTAGCACCAACAAAATGCAGCCGATATCGTGCCACACAATTGATTGTAGTGCTAACCTTTATTTATTGCTATGGAAAATGATGCAGAATTAATCATTATCCTCTCGGCCATAGTCATAGACTATCTCAATCTGCAATGCCACAAAATATCAGAATTAAATGAGGAAAAAAAATAAAAAATGAAGCAAACAAGGTAGCAAAATAATCATACATCCACTGATATTTACACTTTTATATCAACTTGGTCACATCCACATATCAACTACTGCTTGGCTCTGACACTACATTTCATATTGAGGATATAAAAGGAAATAACACACAAAAATAAACAATGGGTAGGACCTTCACCTTAATTGAGATTCCTCCCTCCTTCCTTCCCTATCCGTCTCTAGAGTATTTCTCCAGTTGTATGCCACTATTACTACTATTTAAAGAATATTCTCAAGAAAAAAGAAGATCAGCTTCACCTTAAGAAGTCACCAAAACAAGATGACTATCAAGTATCAACAGTCGGATTGTACCAACACCCAACTTTTTCTAACATGAACCATCTTATGAATCTCATAATCATAAGATTCACTTTCAGCAGGGAAAAGCACATGCAAGTACCCCATACAGAGGCGGGCAATAAGCAATGTATGTCCTGGACCTTCTTTAAGCCAATTCTGATTTGTAATGTGCAAATAGAAATAACAATATCCGAGGAATGTACATTTCCTCATATACATTTCAGCTATAAAATAAGACTACAAAAGTAATACTCAAGCCAACAAGTTTAACTTCCAAAAAATACCACAAGCAGGTATTGATTACATCTCAGCATCATCCTAAAATAAAAGATACACAATGCGAGGCGAATGACAAGTAAAAAGAAAATAGCATCACTGTATACAGACAAGAACAGTGGATTTTAATCAATTACCCCTGAAGGTGGAGTTGGATTTCGAGTAAACTTGCTACCACCAGGAGCCCAAGGAACTGCAAGGAAATGAGGCAATGGATCAAAGAACCACATTGGCAGCTCTAAAACTGGGAAAGTACCACAATAAAACTGCATATTCTCATAAATGCACACAGGCAAATTACGTGAGCTAAAAACAATAAGAAAGGAATTCATAGATTTTATCGATTTCAAGGAAATAATTCCTCTTTGTACTTGGTTTCACCTCCTCGGCAAACCTTCAGTTCTTTTTGTGTACTCATTAGAAACAGTGAGAGAGAGGAAAAGGCAGTCATTCATCAGTTATAGTTCCACTTCTATGGCATCCCTCTTAAAAATTCGTTAAGTTGTTTCACGCGTTAACTTGATACAAATGGTCTAAAAGGCAATGATCAACCACCAAAACGATTTATGCAACACATAATTAGAATTTATAGAAACTGACCTACACAATCGCAAATCACCTTAATTTGGTTATATCATTCTCCAACAAAACCAAAAATCAAGATGCAAAACAAAAACGAACCAAAGCACAATCCAAGCACCAAATTACTTACCAATATAAGGATCAGGATGCCGCCACTTATTATACTGTGCCTCTCCTTCAGCAACCATTCTATCAATTGCGTCTAGATCCTCCTGCAAGCGCATAGAAACCGCACATTATCACTCTATAAACGTACCAAAACTGCCTTCGATAATTAAAAAAATCACAAACGTAAAGAGAACGAACCACATGCTTGTTGCCGTCGAACTTCTCGCGGAGGTTCGAAGCCTGGAGGAGATAAGAATTGGAAGTTAGTGTTAATTACAGGAAGAGAGGTGAATTAGAGAGAAATCTGAAGGAGATGTAGAGATTAGGGGAACATGTACATCTTGATAGAAGAGGTGGCGATGGACGGCCCAGTTGAGACTGTCTCTAAGAGCTCGACGGTAGAGGATTTGAACTCTCTCCTTTTGCGCTGCTCTCCTCGCTAGGTACGCCGCTGTTGACACGCTCATCTCTCTCTCTCTCTCGACTCTTCTTAGTTCTCACAGCTTCTGTTTAAGAAAGGGAGCGCAATTGCACAAGCCATGGCAAAACAGTAAACGGCGACATTTAAAAGTGTCGCTGTTTTATTGGACAACAAACGAGGAGAAAACGATGTCATTTTCCTTGGATTGTTTGTTTACTTCTCTCGTGCTGCCATTGGATTTAACCATCCGAATTAGTCAAGAAGAATAATTGTTACTTGACATTCTATATAAATAAATAAATTATTATTATGAGATCTTCAAATTTTTAAGAAATTTAATAGTTAATTTTTAATAATTTAATTATTTTAAATATTCATAATATTTTTTTCATTAAAATTAAAATAAATTACAATATATTTAATAAAAATAAATAAATAATATGATTTTATTAAATATAAAAATATTTTAATTAAATTATTTTAAAATAAAGATTAATTAAAGAATTTTATAGAAAAAAAAAACACTAGACCCTATAATTTTTTTTTGGAAAAATTGATATACGAAACAAAACTTGAAAATGGATACAGCAAACTAGATGTGAACATATTCTTGCTGACACATTTCAATTTTCATTAGAAAATACATAAAGAAAATAGGCAACAGTAAGTTCAATGTTAAACGTGATTCAAGCTATAATTTTTTACAGCTCTTTAACAATCGCAGAATCCATCAATTTTTTTTTTTTTTTGAAAAGTCGTGTAAAGAATGCTAATATTGCCTAATCTATTTCAACAAATCGGAGCTATAGTAGTGTACAATTGCCAGTTGCCACAAAATAAAATCTACAAAAGAGTTGATTTGCTGTACGTCCATCCCAAGGACCTCCTCCTTGTTGTGCCTGGGGGTGTGAAGCTAAGCCCGAACATCTCCTTGAGAGCTTGCCCCTGTTCTACGAACCTTACCAGCTTTCCAACAATGGCAGCACTCTCCATTATGTGGTTAATATCCTTCGTGCTGCTCCACAAACGGTTAGCCAATTGTAGCTTCCTGCGTTTTGAGTTCAACCCTATACCCCACTTCTGGTAGATTTTCTTTCTTTCTTCTTCTGATAACCTCTTTTGCATCAGCTTGCTCAGCATTCTTCTCTCCTTGTGTAGGGCTTTTATGCTGTATCCCAAGATTAAGATATTAGGAGAGTCAAGGGACATTTAATTGAACAGATTTATGTATATATATATATATGCTCGTTTAACAAATCCATGTAGCGTGAAACGGATATAATCTACTGAGAAATTTGTCAAAACATTTGAACTTTTTTACTGCAATTCTTCTTATGTCACCCACATCACATCTCACCATCCTTTTCTTCTTCCGTAACCAATTACTGTAACTAACCTGTGGCAGAGAATAGTGAAGCAAAAATGGAAGAACCATAAATAACCCTATGGAAATATATTTGAATTCAGCACGGCAATGTTGCTTATAATTTACAAGAGAGAATTTTGCATTTTCCGATTTTCCTGTTCTTGCTTTCTCACTTTTTCACCCTCATCGGTCATAGGAGATTTGCATGCACGAATCCATTAAGAAAAGGTTTTCAAAATCTGCAAGATACGAGAAAACATGCATTTACAGGGGGGAGAGAGAGAAAGAACCTTGTTGCCAATGTGATCATCTGACCACCGCCCGAAGAATGATTCCCTTGAGTAAGTGTTTCCTTAAGGAAGGAAAGTCTCCTAAGCTCCACCTCCACGTATACGGAATCTGTTGGATCACCTTTAAAGAGCAGGAAAAAGTAAGTCCTGTGAACCAAGGAAACGTTGCAATTTTGCCAAAGTTCAAAAATCTCTCTCCGCTGCCTCTCAAATGCCAACGGCCAATCACTAGAAGTTTCTAGTGCTTTGGGATCCAAGCCGACATCTTTCCCATTCTTCTCAAATTTATGAGCTGTTTGGTCCGTCTCCCAAACCTACCAAGTGTAAATCAAGCAAAATCATAAAAGAATGCAACTTCTTGCAAGGACATGGGACTAAAAACAAATAAGAACTCTTACCTGACCATCAACTAGTTGCTTCTCATGCTCCTGCTTGGCCATTTGCTGCAGTCCTTCAACAAAATCTTGGATGCTAGGTATATCCCCTTCTGCAGAAGTTCGGATGCTCTGTGATCTTAAATCATCTGTGTCAGCACTACCAAGAGAAGACTCTGAATCATTTCTTGATAACCTTGCAGCATCAGCACCATAATTTAGTGGAGGAAACTTCCTTTGGACACTTCCCGGCCTCCCAGAAAAGCTTTTCTCATAACCATTGGGTGGCGTGCTCTCAATTTGTTCTGCCTTCCCAAAGTAGGGAGAAGAGCCAGTCATGAGATTCTCTCTACAACTCCAACTCCTTGTTAACTTCATGTTCCTGGAACTTGACATATCAGCTTCCAAGTATTGTTGAGATGTTTCATCAGGGGCAGGATTGACAAGAGCATTTATGGTCCTTTGTACATTATGCAGTCTCTGCTCCAACATGTCATATGTGAAACCATTTTGAATATGAGTTGCTTCTCTACGTCCATTTGTAGGAGTTGATATTTGCTGCCCTGCTGTAGTACCATCTCTGAACATGGACATAGTTAACGTTCCTTCATTTTTACTGTTTGATATGGAACGGGGTTCAAAACTGGTATCTCTTCTTGATTTATCCATTTCAATACATTGAACTTCCTTGCAGTAGTCATCAGTAAATTCTGCAGGTCCAATAGCAGTATCCTCCAGACTCCGACAGGAACTGGATCTAACAACCGTTTTTCCAATTGACATTGGTGAAGAAGTGCCATCAGACACAGAATGGTCATCACTGTTGTCATGAAGGTGGTAGGGCTCCTCCATGTTGCTCCCACTGTCTCCATATTTATCTTCCCATGCATGACCTGCTAGCTGATTAGGATGAGGGCCAATCACAGACTGAGTTGCCAATATAAAGCAAGAGTTAAGAGTTGTAGTATTATCAACATCAGTGAAGAGTCTAAAATAATTAGGTAGTAAATATACCCCATTTCTTGAAGTTTGATCCTGTCCAATCATTTGCAGCAAATCATCAATCCTGGATTCAGCAAGATCCCTTTGCTTGGCCAATTCTCGAATCTCCTTCTCCATCTGCATGATAGAAACTCTTGTAGTCAAAGTAAAACCTAGACTGTTTCATAAGCTCAGATCATACAGCAAGGTTAAATGACGACAACTTGACAAGGCTAGCAAATTACAGTATAGATGGACAAAGCCATCGTATATTACAAAACGTGTACATTTCTCCACTCTTCATTTAAACCCTACTTGATTTTGCCAATTTGATTTGCAAAAGTCAGGCTGTATAATGTTAATTCCATGGTTGTGGCTTATGTAGAAGCGCAAATTCAAATGGTGCAAAATATCTACACCAGTTGCTAGACATGACACAGTAAATGACATTACAAAATTACAAATGAGCCAGCCTGCCAGGAAGACATTCTTATGGTACAAACCCATCACATAAGCTCTATAAAGAAAGTATCAATACCTTATTCATTGAGAATTAATTTAAGCCAATTAAAAAATTGATAAGAAAATAAATGGCCAACTATAATGTAGAAACTCCTTTAAATTTGTCTACAAAAATATATAAACATGGACACTATTATTTGCCGATGAGTTTCAAAAGCAAGTAGTTACTTTTTGAATTTGAAGATCTTTCTTTCTTAGTAATGCTGCATAATCACTGGTTGAGAAAGTAGGAGCAGGACTTCTCAACTCGCTCTCCAATCTAGCCAACTCTTTTTGCAAATGCTTAACCAGTGCCTTATCCGACATAACTACATTGACCTGTGCCTTCGTAGTAACTTCTTTTGCACAATAAGCAAACAAAAGAGTGTTTCTAGTCTGCTCTACATGTCTACGAGCAGGGCTCAGTGTGCAGATAACTGCAGTTCTAGCATTGCCACCCAAAGCAGGCTGCAGCAACCGTGTCAGCTTAGAATCTCTATAATTGATGTGCCCATGTCTCCCCTTGCTGCATCAATTATAAAACCAAGTTGATGAGAGAAAAATAAGGTGCAATGCTCTCGTGTTATGATGTTTCAATTAGCTACTAACTAGAGACATAAAATAGACAACGGCAAAGAAACATTTACAGAGGGAGGAAGTCACAGAGAAAAGCAGTTCATCATCATTTAATAATTTATATAGTAGTCATAAATTGTTTTTAGTACTGCAGGCTTTTATCACTTTGCAGCTCCAATCAATTTGGCAGCATGTGTGAATCAGTGTGGTTGAAGGACACATTGTCATATTTGCACTTAGCACGATAACTGTTTGACCTTCCTATATTTATCATTAACAATTTGCTGCACCACACTTACGTCTTAATCATAAATTATCATCTAGGTTTCCAGTGTTAGGAACTTAATTCAATTCTGAAGTTGATCAATTTCAATGAAATGAAGCATTTAGAACAATGAGTTATTGATAGGGATGAGTTCACTAAGAGGAGATAGGTTGACTATAATGGGCAGGAATAGCAGGGAAGTTATTTTATTACAGTTAGCTGTTAGCATACTCTCAGGTTCTCTATTTTCCTGTCCTCTGCTTTCAGTTTGGGCATTTCTTCTTCGCTGCTACATACATCTTTGCTCTTATCCCTAATCAGAATATTTATATTGCCATTCCTCCCATAATGCATTATTGTTGTGGTGGACTGCCTTATTTCTTCTCTCAAAGCCCTCGCAATTCCTCCCTTAATGCATTATTGCCTCTGGTGGACTGCCTCATTTTTCTTTTAGAACATTCAGTTCTCCTCTGAATTCCTCAGCTTTTTTCTGTACACTTTCTTGGAGATGTTCTACTTGCTCCACCTATTTTGCTACTCCAACCATTTTTCAGGAATACTGTTGGGGTTCTGAAACTCTAACATAGCAGAAATTGGGGCAAAAAAAGAATTGAGGTAGAGAAAGAAAAAGTTACAGAAGGAAAAGAAATATAGAGAAGAAAAAAGGAATATCTTTAATTTAAGTAGTTTCTGGAACTCTAATTTATCAGAAGTAAAAATCTTAGTTTCAGGGATCTTGGAAAAGGAGAGAAAAATTAAAGAAAAGAGGAAGAAGATATTGCAGAAAATTAGAGAAGGGAGAAAGAGTAGAGAAAGAAATTTGGATTTCAAGAAAGAAGAAGAAGAACAGGTTCTGTCAAGAAGAAATAACTAAAGAAAGGGAAAGAAGGAAAGAAATCTTAGGGGAAGAAGAGTGAAAGAAGGAGAAACCTGTAACTTGGGATTTGGGAAGACTACTGTTGATCTGGATCTGATTGCAAATCCCAGAAATTATTTTTTAAGCAAAGCTCATTCCCAAAACAGGCTATGAGAAAACTGTAACTAACTCCTGCTGTAACAGAATAACCGGCCTGCTATCCTTGCCTATTACAGTCAAGCTATCTCCTCTTGGGCAACTGATTCCTATTTCTATAACATTATGCAGGGAGCAATTGTTTTTTGTTAATGCCGGTTATTTAAAACATTGTCATAGAGAAGGCATCAGCTATGTCCAAAAATTCTAAAAGTGCAGCAAGTAACTACCATATACTATATACACCATGGTTTACAGAAAACGAAGAGTCCTATTGTAACATACAAAGTTACACCAAAAAGGAAGAAACAATTAACCTTAGCTTGCGAATGACAGTTCCTAGAGTCAATAAACTGCGGTTTATGTGGCATCCTTCTTTCAATCTTGCCCCAGAGGGTAATGCCTGAGATGCACGCTCACTTCCTGCCAAATCAACAAAATTCTGCACCAAAAACAAGTTACTTTGACTTCCCTGCTACTTTACTAAAGCCATCTCTTTGTTATTTTTGAAATTATAACAAAAAAAAAAAAAAGATCCACACCACAGTTGCTGAAAGAGTGGTAGAATTTTCTTTGCCTATGAATTCACGAGCAGAACTCTCAACTGTCTGAGAGAATAAACAAGAGAAGGGGTTAACATCAAAAACTCCAACCAATCAAGCAATGCACATACTTGCTAGCAACTAAAAGCTATAACAGAAGTGGGGAAGAAATTGGCATACCAATCTAAGAATTTGATGAGATCTGGAGCTTTTCTCATTCAGGGAGGTCTCCCCAATTCGTCTTTGAGCTGCAAAGAATGCAATGAAACAATTATATACACAACATCAACCAATAATGGCATGCTTAGTATAATGCTTTACCTTCACAAACAGAAAGAAGCTCCCCCAGATGATTCCAGTCCTTTAGTGTTTCCTCCGTAACGTTCTCAATAATAGTTCCTCTCTAAAATAAAGCAAGAATAATTAGAGAATTTGTCAACTCATCTTCTGAAAAATGAAGAGGATGGGAGAAGGAAGATTTGTACATCTGGATCGTCTAGCAATCTAAGTGGAGTAGAATCTGTGCTCAGGAGATCTCTAATAGCTTCATTGTATATCTCAATTGCTGAGAACTTCAAAATAAATGCTCTCTCTTCATGCTGCAAAATCAGCATTATGGCAAGAAATTCGTTAACCATATTTCTAATCAAGAATAATGATTAGAAAACTGAGAACGGAATTAAAATTACTAAATTAGAAAGTTTTAATACCATATGTACATAGTCAAAAATATCTGCTATTGTATACTCAGTTACCCCCATCATGGTGTATGTCTTTCCACTGCTTGTCTGCCCATATGCAAAAATACTTGCTGGAAAAGAAAATGTAAGTGAAACTACATCTTTTACTAAGCAATGTGAAAGGAACCAAGATACGTGTTATACTTACAGTTAATACCACTGACAACTGAAAGAGCGACTTCCCGGACTCCTTCCTTGTACACTTGCCTTGTAGAGTAGTCACCCCGGAAAACTCTGTCTATTTCCAGAACATGGGAAAAAAAAA
>CAOGCB010134187.1:0-12562 GCA_948266635.1 Cnidoscolus chayamansa
AAACAGACACCTAGTATCTAAAAATGAAGGTAATTTATATGTAAGCCTCACATCTATTTTCTGTGAGGAAATAGTGATTCCCTAACAATTTTACTATTACTGAAATTGAACAACTTCTTCTAATTTTATGTATGTATATTCTAAGTAAAAATCATTGGTTACATATATTTGTTTTGCTAAAGAAACGTCGAGAATACCTTAAGGCGTAGGCTACAAGGAGAGTAGTTGGTGCACCTACAAATTGGAATGCAGTCGATGATTAACTTAAAAGTCTCACAAGTGATCACATAAACATCTTCGCTAATTTATCCGATCCTTTTTAACTCCATATATTTCTATCATGACTTCATAACTAAGCTTGATTATTAGTTTGATTGCCTACAAAAAAATAAAAAAAACTTGCTAAATAACCTAATCATTAACATTCTTATCTGTTGCAAGGAATAAAGGTAGATCAGATGTCCTTGTCTTCCTATTGGCCTTTGGCATTCTTAAGACTCTGCTTGGTTCAGACATATTCCATCACCGGCCAATGTTCATGTCCCTGCCAGTGCTTCCATGAAAATGATTACTACGGACTTATATCCACTTAAAACGACAATTCTATGTTCATGGGCAATAATTTTGGAAATTGGATATATTATCTTGGCCTCTGGGAGTACTGAAGGCTCTAGTAGCTCATGATCAATAAGATGCATAGATCAGCAGTTTCTTGTATTTGCATGTAATTTCTCAATATTTCCTGGGATATAATTCGAAGTTGGCAAGGCTATAATGCTTTTTCAGTGCAAGATATGTCTTTTTGAGGGCTATTACAAGCAAAACTAGCTTGATATTTTCTTCATTTGGTATTGTGAAACTTTTTCAAAGATGCAACCCACTTTATCTTTTCAAAGAAAATTTTCATGAGAAGAATTTCTATGAAAAGGGTTTTCTCCATTGGAGTAAAGAATGAAGCCACTTGTTATGAGCTAGTCTATTGATGTTAAAAGATGGAAAATATAATTGTGTGAGGATAAGGGAAGGTCCAGCATCAAGAGGACACGTAAATTAACTAATTGACTTTGGTTACACTCCAAATTAAATGTAGACCATCAAATAGGTAATATCATCTGGGTACCTAATCATTCAAACACACCCTTTTTTACATATATAAGACACCCTCTTCACTGGCCCTATCGATATCATTGCAAAAAACTTAGATAATTTGCTTTGTTCTTTTAGTAAATTAATTCACTTAAATTCAACTATACCCTACCTTCTCTTCTTGCATCTCTCATCAAGCACACATAAAGTTTGCACTTTAACCAGACACATATGGGTGCTTCATATCCTCTACTCCCAGCATTTCTTGTAGCTCTTCTGTTTGCTTCGTGCTGCTTCTTTGCCCTTCCTCAGGTTGCCAATGCTGGCATTACCAGGCACTACAAGTTTGACGTATGTAATATACTCATTTGGCTGATTTTTGGTAGCTCATAATTGAATTTAAACATATACATAAAGCACGCACTCTTTTTTTTTTTTTTTTTTTTTTTCTTTTAGCATTTGCTTTCATGTTCTTTCAGATTGTATCCATCAATGTCACCAGATTGTGCCGCACCAAGAGCATGGTGACGGTGAACGGCCAGTTCCCGGGGCCTCCAGTGGTCGTCAGAGAAGGTGACCATCTTCTAGTGAGGGTGGTCAATCATGTTTCTAGCAATGTCACTATCCATTGGTACGAAAAAAAACCCAATCTTACGTATACCATATCACGTTAATGTGTTGATTTATATTTTATAGTAAAAGTTCAAGATTTTATTCATCCTATAATTATATATATATATATATATATTCCTTTATATAGAATAATAAAATTTAAATTGAAATAAGAAATAAATTTATATATCATTGATGATTGAAGTTGGTTTCACCGTTTAAAAACATCAGGCATGGAGTTCGACAGCTTCAGAACGGATGGGCGGATGGGCCATCATATATCACGCAATGCCCTATTCAAACAAACAACAGTTATGTATACAACTTCACAACTACAGGACAAAGGGGAACTCTTTTATGGCATGCTCACTTCCGATGGCTTAGAGCCACTGTCTATGGACCTCTTATCATCCTCCCTAAGCTTACTGCTTGTTACCCATTTCCCAAACCTTATAAGGAAGTCACTATCTTGCTTGGTAACTCCAGTTTTCTTTATCTAATACTAATTATATATGGGCTCTGCAACTAATCACTTCTATATTATGACAGGAGAGTGGTATAATACAGATCCTGATGCCATCATTAATCAAGCTTTACAAACAGGAGCTGCTCCTAATGTCTCTAATGCCTACACTATTAATGGACTTCCAGGCCCCTTGTACAATTGCTCACCAAATGGTACTTCAAATTAATTAATTAGTTTAACTGCACTGCAACATCTTTATAATAACAAGTAGGAAGATTTACAGGGTTGATCGTATAATCTCATGTGTGGTTTCTGGCAGATACATATAGGTTGAAGGTGAAACCAGGAAAAACATATCTTCTGAGAGTTATCAATGCTGCAGTGGAAAATGATCTCTTTTTCACCATAGCAAATCACAGTTTCACAGTGGTTGAAGCTGATGCAAATTATGTGCAGCCTTTTGAAACAGAGTTTTTGCTGATTTCACCAGGACAAACGAGAAATGTTCTCCTCAAAACCAAACCCATTGCCCCTTTTGCAAAATTCTTCATATTAGCCAGACCATATTCCACATCTCTTGCGGTAATTGATAACACAACTGTTGCTGGGATTCTTGAATATCAAACTTGCTCAAATTCCTCCATATCCAAAAGACTTCCAGTCATTAGACCACCTCTTCCCCCTATTAATGCTACAAATGTTGCAGCCAATTATTCCAACAGATTTCGCAGGCTGGTTAATGCTCAATTCCCAGTTAATGTGCCTCAAAAAGTTGACAAGAATTTTTACTTCACAGTAGGTCTAGGAACCACCCCCTGTCCAAAAAATCGGACATGTCAAGGGCCTAATGGCACAAAACTTTCAGCTTCTGTGAACAACAATTCCTTTGTTTTACCTTCAAAAGCAATTCTTCAATCCTATTATATGAAAAAATCATGTGGGGTTTACAGTACAAACTTTCCAAGCTTTCCTCCTAAACCATACAACTACACTGGAACACCACCCAACATTACTTTTGTTACCCAAGGAACCGAAGTTGCAGTGCTTCCATTCAATGCGAGCGTAGAGGTAGTCTTGCAGGGAACTAGCATTCTGGGTAATGAGAGTCACCCTCTACATCTCCATGGCCACAATTTCTTTGTTGTTGGTCAAGGATTTGGAAATTTCGATCCCCATAATGATCCCAAAAATTATAACCTTGTTGATCCTGTTGAACTCAATACTGCTGCTGTACCCTCTGGCGGGTGGCTGACAATTCGTTTTTTCGCTGATAATCCAGGTCATTATTTACTTACCATCAAGCTAAACCAATCGATCTTCATTTCATGGACTTTCAATATGCGCATTACTAAGTTCTAAACAAAAATGGTAATTGATGTGTGTGATACAGGAGTATGGTTTATGCACTGCCACTTTGATGCCCATCTGAGTTGGGGCTTGACCATGGCATGGATTGTTCTTGATGGTGAACTTCCCAATCAGAAGATGCTTCCTCCACCGATTGATCTTCCCAAGTGTTGATCAATAATGAATTCCAATGCCTACTTAGTTAACTTATGATGTTGTCTTTAATTGGATTTATTTATCCAACCACTTTGTGTCGGAACCCAATTGTTTGTTTCCTTTCGTTTGTTGTTCGGCTTGTCCTTGCCCTCAAATTTATTATTACACTAGACAGTCCACTTTCCACTGGGACCAAAACAGTGGTGAAGGTTTTTCTTATAATCTATCTTTGTCATTAGTGTATGAATGGTCAGCCATTGAATCAGACTCTTATCCAATTCAACGGTTGACGATTCAAAATCATTGAAAATTATTTTAAAAATATTAACAATTAAATTAGTTTAATTTGGATTAAAAAAAAGAGTATATGTATATAAAGCTGTTAATTGTGAATACATATATATCAGAGACAATTATGCCTTGTGATATCTCTCTATCAGACCCTTTACCAGCAATCATATAACATGTTTGGTGATGTAGAGATCCAATCTGATAGATGAATGATCAACCTTAAGGATAAAACAAGAATATTGAAGAAACAAGTTTATTCTGAGGAGTTTATATACAGCATGAATAGCCATCCATTGCGCCTTACTCAGTTGGCAAAGTCTTTCAACAGTGCTTATAAACAATAATTATTTGGCAACCACATAATAGCTTTTAAAAAAACCTTCAAAGATCATAATTGAAGTTTTTTTTTTATTTCTTTTTCGAAAATTTATGGCTGTAATATACTTTTTGTCAGCCTCTTGTATTATTTACAGGAATACAGTCTGAGATAGCCCACGAAGGGCAAAATTGATTCCCATATATAGTTCCCACTTGCAGATTTCACATGGCTATTCTGACAAAATAATAATAATAATATAATATAAAAAAGAACGTACGTAAATAGAAAACTTTACTGCCCAAAACATGCATGATTTTTACATGTTACGTCCAGTTTTTATGGTTTAATGAAGTTTAGTTGCGAAAAACTTAGGCAAACAAAGCAGCGTTTGAAACCCAATAATGGTATGTTAATTTGTCACCAGCTTTTTTTCTTATCTTTCTTCTGATGGGAAGTTTCTTTATCAGCTTTGGTTCAGTGTCCACTACGTGTGCACACTGTCAGTTTTCACTTTATTACTGTCTATTTAACTTGTTGTCAACCACTTTGATTCTTTGTGGAAGCTTTGAGAATGGAGCCACAAGATTCAGGTGTAATTTGAAATCACTTCACTGTAAGGAGTGGTTCCTGTCTATGCCTGAACCAGAAATTACATACCCCTATCAATCTCAGTTCTCATTAACGTCCCCCTGATTGACTATATTTAATTAAACTATACCCTTTAAAAATTATTATTATTTTAAACTAAATTATATTCGAAATAAATCTATTCTTTCTATTTCAATAATTATCAAATAAAATTCATTTTTTTTATCTGCAAAGATCAATTAATATTTGCATATAAGGATATAGATCAAATTAATAAAACCACATTAAATCAGCTGAAGAGCATGAGCTCTCAAACAAACAACATAAATCTACAAGCTAACTTACTCAACCTAAAAAACAAATCAATGCCTGGTAAACTAGATTTAGAAATTAAATCCCAGATTGAGTACAGAAAATTAAATCAAAATAGAAAGATAGAGATTAAACATTGAAGAAGAAATGGGTTTTCCTTCTTTACAATTGGCAGACATTGCTAAACCAAGTCTTTGTCAATTCCTTAACAATACGCATAAGTAATTCAGACTTGTGTTTTTCTCAAAGCAAAATTCTTGAAAAATTAGTTGCATTCCCAATGCAGATCCAGTTGTGAGTAAGTAATGTCCAATATACTACTATTACCAAGCCACCAGCTGAAAGGAATCTCTCTATCCCATAAAACACAGAACAGAGAAGAAAACAGAAATTAATTACAGAAAATATAACAAAATGATCAATCATGCTTTTTGTAGAGATCTATTTAGTTATGGCCCAAATTTTAAGATGAGAAAAAAAATTCAAAAGGGCAAAAAATGTGGCTCGTTTGGATATGACATAGGATTGCAAGTGTTATGTGAATTCATGTTTGAAGTTGTAGTGATCTTAAATTGTAATTAATTACAAGCTGCTTCTAAAATTCAAGAGAAGAAAAAAAAAAATCTCTATGTAACCAATCTCACTTCTTGATTGGTGATGGTAGAAAAATTATGAGCTCAAATGAAACCCAACACCCATCTCTCAGAAAAAGAAAAAAGAAGAAGAAAGGGAAGCAACCAGGAAGATATATATTTCTTCTGATCCCTTGAAGGACTCCATCTCTATCCATGTATAGATATGTATATATATAAAAGATCTTGGGACGAGTAAGCCTTTTGCTTTCAAGAATCTCGATGTTTATGCCAGCAAACGAGCATGGCAACACAGCGCCTCATGATATAGAATCTAGCCTTCTGTTCCTTAGCTAAGCTACTACACTTGCGAGTAATGGAGGAGTGCTTCTGAGAGTAACTTCTTGGAAGAGGAGACTTGTTTCTTGGAGGAGAGCACTTAAGGGAAGAGCTTCTCAAGAGAGGAGACTTTGAAGATGAACTCCTGGTAGAAAAACTCCTAGCAAAAGAAGAAGATGAACCTTCTTTCTTTGATGTCTTCCACTTCTCATCCATGTAAAAAAGACCCAGAAAGAATTTAAGAGGCCAATCAACTGATAATTCTCTGTGTTTACGATCTAAGAGAGAGAGAGGTGAGTTAAGAAAGAACTGTGGGTTAGAGTGGGGCTCTGATAATATATATAGGAGTTAGGGTATGAAGGCATCAATTGCTTATAAGCACACAATTTATTGCTTGTGTATGGTTGCATGGTATCCATATGTATATGTATAGGTGTGGTGGCAAGACATGATTGGATAGTTATGAAATAGGAAGCATGAGTAATGTCCATATTAGATGAATCCCTGATTCTTGAAGTCTTCTCCCTCTTGGAGATCCGTCCAGGATTTAATTTGGAGACAGTGGTGTCGTACGGTGCTCCATTATGGTGACTTTTTTAAGGTCATGTTTGGGAGAGAGAAGGGTCTGTGCAGACAAAGGTTAGCTGGTTTTGATGAGGGGGGGTTGTACCCATTGTTCCGCTAAGGACAAGGTTGGTTTAATAATTGAAATTTTTATTTTTAACCATATGTGTTGAAACCAGGAGCATGCTCTGTCCACTGTTCAAATGGGCTCCATTTGGTTCCTAACTTATGAATCTCTTCAGCTCCTCTGGGGTTATTCTTCTCTGTATATTTGTATGGCTTCATAAATTAATCATGAATTTTCACTAACTTAATTACTAAATACCCACATGAGATTGTACTATTTTCAGTCATCTTTTACATGTGTAGACGTTGCACATGCAACCACTTGATCAGCTGTTTCAAAGCCCTTGAAGTTTTCTTTTATCTATATTTTATAATAATAAAAAAAAAAAAAGGAAATCTCTCAAATCAAAATAATCCACAGTCCTCTCCATGTGATGAATATTATTGAAATGTGCTCTGCTTCGACAAGCTTCAAGATTGTAATGAGTATTATTTGTTAACACTATAAAGACCGACCATCATCAATTCTCTTCATTATCCATTTGTTTCTATGCTTCCCTAACACATTTCTTTTTTCTTCAATCTTCCATGATCCTCTATATATTTAAAAATGTCTTAGATTCAGCAACTGCACAGAAAGTTACGAGTCTTTTTTTATTCTAAAGAATAAAGTGGAGTTGGTAAAAAATATGCTCAAATGTATACCCACCTAGTAAAGGACTCAGTCTCATATATATTGTAGATTGATGTTAATAAATAAATAGGTATTATTTGAGGAATTACCAATCTTCATGTGATCATTACACTGTTTCTCAATCATAGTTAAGAGAATATTGACCTCAGCAGAATATTTGAATGAAATCATAATTAAAAATAAGATTAATTAGTCATTCTTCATGTGAATGTGATTGTGACAATTGCAATATGAAAGACAGATAGGTACAATATATATATATGCTCGAGGACTGATATGACAAAATCCCATAAAATAAAACTCTTCCATCAAAACACAAAGATACCTTCATACAATGTGAAATTAAATGCCAATTTCAATTGATAGTCACATGTAACTAAAGGAGTATATATATATATGGGGCCAAAATCCAGATCTCCCCTCCAACTTTAATTACATGTTTTGAAGATGTCCTAAATTTGGATGGACTTAATACTATAATGAGTAATTAAAAAAAAATTGCTGGAAATTCTTTGAATTGTGCTGCAAAGGTTGTAACGGGAACTCTTGAAATTTTGATATAGACCCAAGATTTGATTGGTCAAAAGGATTGAGCAGATGGGTCAAAATCTGGTCACATGGTATGTTGAGTTTGGTATACAATGTACTTTTTTTTTAAGCATAGCAATTTTATTTAATTTGCTTAACCATGTGGGATTGAGAATATCAGCATTTGGGAACATGTGAGCTGCACAAGGCATGGTCAGAGTTGGCCTTTGTAAATTAAAATGGCAAGTATAAAAAGAACCAACCGAAATGAACTAACTCTTTTCCTTTGTATTAAATTACATAAATAGGTCAAACTTTCCATAATTCTATGAATAGTAAAAGCATAGTCCATTAGTTTGGTGGTCTTCACAGTTCACATTGGTGTTTTTTTTTTTTTTGGTTAAGGCACAAAGTAGCAAAATAGTTTGTCATATATGGGAGATGATGATGCCCTTAAAACATATGTTAGGTATTAATTCACTTACCGAATCATACCAATATTTAGTATTGAATGTATAAAAAAAATGTATTAAATGTGCTATTTAGTTATATATCATTTAGAATTTGGTAACATATAATATATTTGTATTTCATTTAGAAGGTTTACAGTAGAAAAGAGTTATAGAAGAATCAATTTAATTTTAATCCAATCGAAACAATATTTATTTTGGTGAGATAGGGAACGTTGCACAGGGAAAAGGCTTCTAAAATATGTAGGGTTGCATGATCATCATGGAGATAAACAGCCTTCACCACTAACAATAATTATAAACGTCATGACCATCTTTGCGATTGAACCTCTGAAAAGATTACTTTGTCCACTCTTTTGAGAAAAATCACTATCTTTAAACTATTTATTACAATTTTTTATTTTTTATTTAATTTTAAGTTAAATCTAACCTACTTTAATAATAAAAAAAAATAATAATATTCTTTTTCAAAGTAATTTCGATTTACTTTCAAGTAAGCTCATCAACCTCTTAATATATATCTATAGCTTAGCATTTTCCCTCATCATCTACTTTGTAAGATTAAGAGAGCATATATATATGTGTGTGTGTTTTCCCATCTACATTCCTACATCATATGCTTACTGAAAGTCTCAAACCCTATTCAACTGAAACTCTATTTCTTTTCTTATATCCACACACACAATAAATAATCATGCAAGTGAGGAAGATAATTTTTTTAGAAAAAGAAAGATTCATCAAGTCCTTAAATGGGTAAGTAAAATAATACATAACTAAATTATGTCAAAAGATTGAAAAAGAAAGAGATCATGAAGCAACCAGTTTGTAACAATGGAATGAGTTATTATGTTCTCCGTTCTATTAACATGAAAAATAACTACAAATTAGATACGAAATAATCAACATCTTGAACCCCCTTCATGGATACAAGATCCATCTTGCGTTGCATAGCATGAATGATATTGGAAGAGTCGATCTCCTTTAATAATAATCAATCACATTTGGAAGATTATTTTGGAGGAGTTTTCATATGTATGGTTTCTATGTACCACAGAGCAGATGTACACATACTCTCATAGTGGAAACCCTGAGTCTGTGGCTACAGTTTCAACATCGCATAAAGATTCAATATATAGTAGAACCCACAAGTTTGATATATAACAAAACCCTAGACCTAGATATGCTAATTACTTCATCAATCTTAGATATATTTGGACATTTAAGAAATCGGAATCAATTGCGGACACGGATAGATATTAACTCAAGCTAATTAGAGCAAGAGCATGACAATTTACAAAATCTTTATTTAATTAGCATGAAGTTATGTTGGAGAAAGGTCACCTTCGTCGTATTTGAATGCTGTAATGAGCAACTCACAGAGCTTGATCAACCAAATTAAACTGGAACTTGAAAGTGCCTATCGATATATCTCTTGAGATCAGTTGACAGGGCAATTAAACCAGCGTATTTAGTCAGATATTTGCTGATGCAGCATCATCAAGATTCTCATGAAAAAAGGACCCTCACGATTGAGTAGGCGACTGCCGCCTGCCGGCCGCACCCTACCGACCAGTGAGGCCTTAAAAGCTTGTGAATCTTGATGGTGCCGCATCTGCCAATAGTGACTGATGGATGGTTCTTGAGATCTCCCCATGCAACAAGGCCAACCCTTTCCCTAAAACCCCAATGAACAAAAAGAAAAAGCACAGAAAAAACCCACTCAAGTCAGTTAAAAACACAAAGTGACGAAAACAGGCAGAAGGGGGCAATGTAACAGAAAAGAGGTGTGAGGATTGAAGGGATAGGAAGAGGGTATATATAGCAACAAAAGAATAGATATGATTGGTCCAACTTAGGATAGTGTCTTTAAGTATATGTATATATATATGCAAGTTGTTGATGATTACGCATTTAGAAAAAAAATATTTTAATTGAATAATTATTTTGGTAGAGAATTGAAGGAATAAAAACTTAAATCTAAATGACTCAATCGAGTGATTTAAAAAAAAAAAAAAAACAGTTGAGAATTTCATAACTCTACCTAAGGAATCAAATGAAGGATGAGTTGTTGTACCAAGCCCACTTTCTCTGTAGATAAACAGGTGTCCGAAAAAGAACTAGTGAGATCTATCTTTTTTATGACAAAGAAACTAGTAAGATATACCTAAACAAAATGACAAATTAGTTAAGGTTTAGTGGTGGGGTTATTCAGGATGAGTAAGAATAAGTAATTAAGATAAATTAATATAAAGATACTCATCCATCATGGATTAAAAGCATTTTTCAGGTGGCTTGTGGGTGCTAAGCCAACAATCATCTTACCCTACATATCTATTGTTTGTTCTCTCGAAAGATTCCATTCCTTACCACACATGTTTCTAGCTTTTCAATGCTCCAATTTCCATTATTCACCTTTTCTTTGTAATTACATAAATTTCATTTTCTTTCTTTTTTTTTTATTCAATAACAAAAGTTAAGATACCCATATAAAAAAAAAACAATTGAATTAAAAACAACCTTAAATTATGATGCATGGAATGGAATATATGTATAAGAGCAATTGGTAATAGTAACGGTATATCTGGAGTGAGCTTTGGTTGCATATATATCCAGCAAATGACCTCAACATCTTTAGTGATGATGAACAAGCTGTTATGGACCCATCAACACCGAACTATTCGAAAAGATTAAGATTATAAAGATGTCATGGAACATATTTAAATAATTTATAGTCATAGTTTCTAGAAAATTCCTATATATATATATAAAAGAAATTAAAGGACGGAATCAATTCAGGTTCCAGAAAAAGGTGAAGTGCATTTCATAATAAGTGGCACTTAAAGAGAGTACTTTATGCTAATCATGTCATGATTGTAATTAGCTGAAAATTGGCAGCCCAACGTGTGGACTAGGCGTAAAGCTGAACACACATCTCAAACCCACCTTCTTTAGTGTCTTTATTTATTTTTAGTCGGCGGAAGTATAGATCAAACACTAAATCTCATCCATTTCCTACACAAGTAATTTATCCACCGCTTTAAATTATGCTATACAAGGAATCTATATTTAATGTCAGCTTTTTTATTTGCTGATTTTCTCTTTTTCTTTTTCTTTTTTTAAACATACATGGATTTTAATTTCAGAAATATCGCTCAATGGTTGTTCTTGTTTTTCTTTTTTCATTATGGTGCCGATGTTTTTCTTGACCATATATATTTTCTTTTGTTTCTTTAGTTTTTGTAGTTTGGCATTCTGCAGCTGCTTGTTATGGACTCTTGGCTTGTATGGTTTGTTGGTTTACAATTCGACTCTTTGATGGCAGTCGCATGGGTATCTTTCCGGAAACAATCACCCCTAGCTGCAGGCTTGCTAATTGCTGCTTACAACTCTATCGCGAGCAATTTGAAGATTTTCCCTGCATCATCCATCGTTCAAAATCTTCTTAGAGAATTATTTAACTGACCATAGATAGATGCTTTAGCAAAGCAAAATTTGGCTTGATTGTAGATTTTGATGTATGTGGAGAAGGATTTTATCATGATCGTTTTGAATCTTGCAGCGAGTTGTTTTGTTTGCTGGTACGCTAGTTGTTTTAGACAGTCTTTATAGAGATATCCTTTCTCAATGCGTAAGTCCTAGACCGACAACAATATTATAAGTAATACGCCAATCCGAAACAGAACTACGTATGGGTCCTCTCCAACCAATGTAGTCATGCAAGGCTTATTAAGCATGTTCATTATAGCTATGGTGGTTAGTTTATACCCCATATTGCACAGGCCAGCAAATCGAATTGGTGAATAAACTTAATTAGGCGATCAATCACCTCAAGGGATAAGACATATGTTGGTTATTTTCAGGGCATAGTCAATTCGACAAGTGATGAATAGGTGACTTACCAAAGGTGACAGCTATAGTTCTGATGACATTTAGTGATCCAATATTCTGTTTCTGTTAAGGGTTAATTCGTTGGAGTGAAATACTTGCACGATTCCGAAGTGGTCTCTTATGCCTGTTTATGCTCAT
Source organism: Cnidoscolus chayamansa (assembly GCA_948266635.1). Lineage (NCBI taxonomy): Eukaryota > Viridiplantae > Streptophyta > Magnoliopsida > Malpighiales > Euphorbiaceae > Cnidoscolus > Cnidoscolus chayamansa. The sequence goes on from CAOGCB010134187.1 coordinate 12,437, forward strand.
TTGTGACGATATATACTTTTCTGGAGAATACCTATTGAATTTGCATTATTCTTTTTAAAGAAGCCCAATGAAAAATAAGAATAGCAAGTGTATAATTTTAATGGTATTTGTGAGAAATTAAGCTAA
>CAOGCB010134233.1:0-32280 GCA_948266635.1 Cnidoscolus chayamansa
GGCATTACTGATCTGACCTTGTCAACCGAAACCCTAATGGGAAACAGAAAAACATGCACATGCACCCTATTGAGACTTTTTTAAAATTGTAATTTAATTATTTATTTATTTTCAATTTTAATAAGGCAATTTTCAAATTCAGTTAACTCATTTTTTTAAATAAAAGTGTTGAATAAAAAGGATTCCTAAAGTATTTTATTTATGTATAATTATAAATAATATTTATATTTTTTATGAAATTTGGTATTTATAACTTATTATTTTTATTTATAGGTATTTTTTTATTTTTATTATATTTATTTATATCTAAATATTATCATTTTAATTGGTGAATTATCAGATTTTATATGTCGAATTTACATATAACTTTAAACTATGGGACAAGTCTTTTTTTGAGGTCATTTTTAATCAATAACACCAAATTTTATACCAAAATCACTTATTTAGATTATCTATGGTAAAAAGTACTGTAATCATAAATACCAAAATCAACACCAAATCATTTTAATTAGTGAATTATGCAGATTTTATATGTCGAATTTACATATAACTTTAAATTATGGGGCAAGTCTTTTTTTGAGGTCATTTTTAATCAATAATACCAAATTTTATACCAAAATCATTTATTTGGATCATCTACAGTAAAAAGTACTGCAATCATAAACACCAAAATCAATAATAAATAAAAATATTTTTAAAAAATTCTCCCACCATCCTATTTTTAATTTATTATTATAAATTTAACACAAATACTTTAATTATTTTATTAAATAATTTAATAATTAATTAAATACTTAATTTAATAAAATTTAATAATTATTAATAATTAATTTAATTAATATTAAAAATAAAAAAATAATTAAATTTTATTTGAATTTACACAAACATATTATTAATTTCAATATAAATTAATAATAATTATAAAAAGTAAAAATAAATTACATTAAATATTAAATAATAATTTTAACACTTAAATTAATATATTATATTAATAATTAATAAAAAAATTAATGGAACAATTTGTGCATAAATTGTAAAATATCAATTTGGGTCAAAAATTTGACTTTCACCAATTTAATACTTAAATTTAATGCATGGTTGAAGTGAATTTCTTGCACCTATTTAGTATTTTGGTTAAAGTTGCCGTAATTATATAAAAATTACCCTAATTTGGATTATCATTTAAAAAATTTCAAGCTCACCCACCAACCATACTCAACATCACCAAATGCCATAGAGTGCTGTCATGCATCCAATGTCACCCATGCAGATGCATCTATAATCTTTACTGCAGTAAATTACATGATCCACTCCTAACTTACACTTCTATAATTTAAAATTATTACTAAAATATTTCTTAAATTTAAAATATATTCATAAAAAATATTTTTAATCATTTAAAAAAAATATAACGTGACATATTCTATATTTATTTACTTTAAAGAAAATAAAAAATAATAATATTTTATATAAATTAATCTAATTTTTTTATAAAAATTATGAATTATAATTATATAAAATATTTTGAAATAAAATAAGTTTAAATGATATTATTTCTTAATTTTTTTAAATTATAGATATATCACGTTTATATTTTATAAAAAATTTAAAAGTTAAAAGACATTATATATATATATATATATATATATTTTAAAGTTAAAAGATTTTTTTGATAATAAATTTAAGTAAAGAGATTAATAAAAATCGGAGAATAAATGGTATACTTCTCAATATATCTAATATTTCTCAATTTTAATTTATATTATAAAATTCTCTAAATTATAATTTTAATATTATTAAATATTTTTATACAATTAAATAAATATATATTATAAATATTCTTAAAATTTAAAATTATATTATATAAATCTATCCATTTCAATTTAATATATAAATAATTTTTTTATAAATTTTTTTTATTTTTTATATAAATATTATTTAATTTGAATGGTTATAGGGGTAGGAATTAGAGTTTTCTTTTTTTTTTTTTGAAGTTTCCGGGTACAGATGGGCCCATTTACGATTTGGTTTGGTAAACCTTTTTCGAGAGCCATTTCATATACTTTTGTGCCTGTGAGAACCACTTCGAAACTGCATATACCCTCTTTTCTCTTAGGCCATTTCGCTTCTACGGCTGCCAGCGGCCGGCGGCGTTTATCTCTTCACATCGGCTGATCTATCCTTCTCTGCTCTCCCTCTATAAAACATCTTATTTTTCTATTGAAAGTAGGGCTTTGTTTTTTCGAAAAAGCCATGTCTGTTGCTCATCTCCATCCAAATTTCCACCAATGCACCCTCGCCGCCTCCCTCTCTTCGTCCACCTCTCTCTTTCCATCTTGTTCTTCTTTTCGTTTGATCACTTTAAGGCCTTCAATTTCGTCTCTTAGACCTGTTGTCTGTTGCTTGTCGCAGCCTCAGGTCTCAGTTGTTAATGGCAAAGTCGATAATAGAGCTTCTGAAAGGAATGAGATTCGTCTCGGTTTGCCTAGTAAAGGCCGCATGGCCACCGACACTCTTGATTTGCTCAAGGTATGATTGCGAGTTTTTGTTTGGGTTTTGAGTAAATGATGGCAATTAAAAATAAAGTGGCAAATTCGACTTTTTTTATTTCTATTATTTAGGATTAAGGCAAAATTTGAACTCAATTTTACGGTTTTGCGGAGTTCGATTGCTATTTGACTAGATATGCTCCTTGTTGATCAAAATTCCCTATCTTTTCTTTAAACGTTATTCTAAGATTCTGCTTTGCCTCGTTATGTTCTAGCTGAATTAAGTTGAGTAATCAGCTGTGAGGAAATGATGGCTAGATAGAACGTACCACTTTCTTTTTTATTTTCTTCATGCATTAATTTATTGAAAACTGGTTTCATATTTAATAAGTTATGTGATTAAGGGTTTGTTTGGTTTCTGATATGTAGAATAAAAAGGAAGTGCATATCAGAATTTCAACTTATGAGAATATTATATTAGGACTCCAGTTTCATTGGTTTTTCAGTACGCCTGAGTTGGACAGTTTCCCCCTTTCTTTCTTTCTTTCTTTCTTTTTTTTTTTTTTTTGTAAAAAGAAAATCTGTTGGAAAGTGACACGATTCTGCTTGATTGCATGGTAAATGTTAAATAGGAAAGAGGATTTATTTTAAATTTGTTTATTTCTTTCTTCCCTTTTCACCCCTTTTAGTTCTGATTATTTTCTGTACTTTCTGTTAAGGACTGTCAACTGTCCGTCAAGCAGGTCAATCCACGACAATATGTTGCAGAAATTCCTCAGGTCTCTCTCTCTCTCTCTCTCTCAGTTTCTATTTCTCAAGCATGAACAAATATGTTAAGCTTCCACAATTCCCAAGTAGAAGTATGAAGAAGAATCATGCTTGTATGGTTTTGAATCCTTTTTCCATTCACATCTGAGGAATGTGAATATTAGTTCAAATGATGAATGAAAAGTTGACTGCAAAGAGCTAACCAAGGTGTTTAGAACTTTCGGGAGAAAAAAAAAAGAGTTGGTTGGTGATGATTTTGAATAGAACTCGGGGTGAAGGACTGAAGGTTAAAATTTTAATGGGTTAAGTGCAAAGTGTATTTTTCAAGATCCTTGGAAAACCAGGAAGAAAAGCAGCTAACTGTGACTAACTTAACTGTCATTTCTCTGTTTTTTTTTTTTTATCTGGTTTGCGAAGAACAAGGGCTTCATGCAGCTCAAAACTTTTTGCTCGCCCGACGATTCTAGGCAGTTATTCTGAACAAATTCCAGTATTGATGGCCAAGTTTATAGACATGCTCAACGTGTGCTAAGTTGAAAAAAGAATATTCATGAATGCAAATGTAACATGTTCTGCTACTTTCACATCTGCTGTACAACTTTAAACTTGCTCTGTAAAGTTTTTTATTCAAATTTCCTCTTCCTATTTGAGTTTGCAATGTGGTGTACTTAAGATTTATCTCTCATGTTTTAATAAGTATTATAAATGTAAAGACCATTACACTAGTGGAAATGCTAAGTTTTGCTTCTGCTATAGGTTATTGTTTTCATAAATATTGACAAGGTTTTGCTGGTATTGTTCTTCTACAGCTCTCCAATTTGGAAGTCTGGTTCCAGCGACCCAAAGACATTGTGCGAAAGTTGTTGTCAGGAGATTTGGACCTTGGAATTGTGGGTTTTGATACAGTCAGTGAATATGGAAAAGTAAGCACTCTGCTTATTAAGTTGGTTCCTTTAGGGTTTTCTTGATGCTAGTCAGCTAGTGATACATGCATAACCAAGGTGGTATGGTCTGTAAGGAGCAGTGATTTTTACTAAATTTCTTCTTCATTATTATTTAATTTCACACTTCGAGAATATATATTTAAAGATTTCATCTTCTAATCTTAGTGGGTTTAACAAGTGATATCCATGGTTGTATGTGTTTTCATTCTAGCCACTAGGTAATTTGATACATGATGTGCCTGAATTGAGATTTTAATTCTGGATTTTTTTTTTTATATTCAGTACTCTTTTCTTAAAAAATAGTGAATTTTTTTTTCTTTTAATTAATCTGAAGCACATTAAGGGTTCCTGAATACTGACTGCTGATGACTTAAAACATGGTAGAAAGAAATCTGATCATTTCCACATACAAAGTGCTATTAAGACATTACTGTCTGCCCATAGACCCTGGCGAAACTGGACATCTTAATACCATTGGGAGTATAGGATCAAGTATTAGTTAAATTTTAATTGATAATTACTATCAAGTCCTTGAGTTGTTTAGGAAATTCATTAGTTTTTCCCCATTTCAAATTCACTCAATTAAAATTTGCTTATGTTTTGTGAAATTGAACTCTTTAGTCCTGTCAAATAAAACAACTTGTTTTACCATTGGTCAAAAGGGACTAAATAGTATAGATATGTAAAGTTATAGGTATAAATAAGATGTATAATTAAAATTACAAGGACTAAATAGTATAAATATTCAAGACAGATAATTGTTTATTTGACAAAAGGATTAAAGAATTTGATTTCACAAAATACAGGTATATTTTAATTAAGTACTTTTTAATAGAGACGAAGTAGTAAATTTTCTAAAAGCCTAGGGACCTAATGGTAATTCTCCCAGTTTTAAATGCAGAGAATCTGGCATAAATGTCTAGCATGTTTAAGTTTCCTCAATTAGTGAAATTTTAATTCCACATTTTCACTTTTGGGGCAATCGTGGACAAGTTTTAAGTCTGCAGCCATGCTGATCATTCTCATTCTACCATTCTGTTTTTTCTGGTTGAGTTTTTTTGGCCCTTTGATATGGATATGGAATGGAAGAGTGCATTAACTTCTGATATTGATATTTGAACCAAAACTTTTGTCAGGGGAATGAAGATCTTATCCTTGTTCATGATGCTCTTGAGTATGGGGATTGCCATTTATCCCTTGCAGTAAGTTTTTCTCATTTTTTTCATATGACTAGCAAGAACTTTGGAATGCTGGTTTATAGTTTTGCATTGGTAACATTCGTATCTTTTTTTCCAATGCCCCAGATTCCTAAATATGGGATTTTTGAAAATATAAATTCAATGAGGGAACTAGCACAAATGCCCCAATGGACTGCTGAGAAACCCCTGCGAGTTGCTACTGGCTTCACTTATGTATGACATGCATTGAGTTCATTGTAACATATCATTTCTTTTGTTAGATTTCTGTTTTGTTAGGATTTATTCTCTTTTGCCTTCTGCACAGCTGGGTCCTAAGTTTATGAAAGAAAATGGACTGGAGCACGTGACATTTTCAACAGCTGATGGAGCATTGGAAGCTGCTCCTGCGGTGAGGAAACAAGCCTTTTTTGTAGGAAAAATTAATCATTTTTAGTCTAATTTTAGTAGATGCAACTCATTTAAGGTGCTATTATTAATTCTCATCCATATTGATGAGTCTGTGTATGATGCATCACCTCAGAAGTAAGATGGTTGGGTGATGATTTTGATTTCGTTTTATTTTCTTGCATAAAAGACTGAAACATTTTGTATGTATTTATTTATCCCTCCTCTTTATCCTCTTTCATCTTGTGAATGTTTGATCAGACTGGCAATTAAATTTTCTTCTTTCTATTTGTTTTCACTTATTCATAAGTGAGTCAGTATGAAGGTGTTCTGTCTTGACAAGCTCTGTTGAATGTAAATACTTTATCGACATTTTGACGTCTTCTAGGTTAAATTTTTATAGCCTAGTTGTTTACACAATGAATATGAAGATGAGGTGTCAGTTTGATGTAAAAAAATGGCAATGAGCATAAAATTTGATTCTATTAATTCACTTTTAGCTGCTGTACTTGCTTGCTTCTTGATTTTTAGGCCTCCCCTTCTACATCTGGGGAAATGGTGCTTAGAATCTATCCACATTTATTTATGTTTTTTTTTTCTTCTTTTTAGATGGGAATAGCTGATGCTATTTTGGACCTTGTGAGTAGTGGAACAACACTGAGAGAAAACAATCTGAAAGAAATTGAAGGTGGTGTTGTTTTGGAGAGCCAGGTAAGCTATTAAGTTGCACAGATAGACTTCATGACCATGCAAATATGTTCTTGTAGCTCAGAAAAGATCTTTATGCAAAATGGTTAACATAATAATTGCTACATAGTGGCTTACCTTGAAGTTGACCTATGCTTCAGGCTGTTCTTGTTGCCAGCAGGAAATCACTAATGCAGCGGAAAGGTGTACTAGACACAACACATGAGATTCTTGAAAGGCTGGAGGCGCATTTGAGGGCAATTGGTCAGTTCATGGTATGTACACAATTATATTTAAGTCTGTGCCTCATCCTTCTTTGTTACACTGTTGTGGTGGTAACATTTTGATGGCAGGTGACTGCAAACATGAGAGGTAATAGTGCAGCTGAAGTGGCTGAACGCGTTCTAAGCCAGCCGTCATTGTCTGGGTTGCAGGTGAGGATCAGTTGACTTGCAGGTTCTTCCCCTAAGTTGGAAATGTCATGTCTTGTAATAGTTAATTTGAAATGCAGTTTACTTGCTATGTTTTAATCAATATTCTCATCTTTTCATTGGAAAAACTTCTATGCGGGATGCCTAATGTGGTATAATAAGTTCTCTGGTTCCTTTCCTGCCCCCCCATTGGGCAATTCATGGAAATCATTCCTTGGGGTTGGGAACCACGCAGGCTGTTCTGGGAATTCAGTTCAGTAGCAAGACTCATGATGCCTAGAGTGTTAAGAGTCTTGCCATTCAAACAACCGCTAGGTTGATTTATTTTCAAGCTCTCATATGTTATTTTTGCGGTTGCATGCAGGGTCCTACTGTAAGTCCAGTTTATTGCAAACGTGATGGAAAGGTTTCGCCAGATTATTATGCTATAGTCATCTGTGTCCCAAAAAAGGCATTGTACAAGTCTGTACAGCAACTGAGAGCGGTGAGTTACTTAATTATAATAGACTATGGAATCTGCTGTTTTAAATTGGGCTTCCTACTTCAGTGTTTGGAGGTAGGACCTTCAAATACAAGTATCGAAGGTCCAGGATTTTACTTTACAATTCTTTCTTTTGCTGATGAAAGCTTCTTTCCATGTTTTTAAATTTTTATGACCTTACACATAACAATGGCTTGGGTATAATAATATATTACCTTCAGATATGCTGCATGTTAACTGATTCTTGCTGGACCAAGCTGAAATGTACAGGGTTATTTGTGTATTTGGGAGTGCTGTCATCTCTCTTGCTCCCTCTTGTTCTCTGATTTTACTATAAACTCTTAATATTCTATTTAATGGGACACATTAGAACATCAATTCATCATCTCCCATCTCCTTGGGATTCTATACCTAATTCCACGTTTGACAAATGACTTCAGTTGAGGTGTTTAACTTCCTTTCAAATTGCTTCTAGTAATGAATATTTAGCAGGAATCGCTGAATATTTTAATGCTTATTCACATGGCTTTTTTTGCAGATTGGAGGAAGTGGAGTTCTAATTTCTCCTTTAACGTACATCTTCGACGAAGAGACTCCAAGATGGCGCCAGCTTCTTTCAAAACTTGGGTTGTAACTCCTTGAATTTGCCATTATGACTGTCTGTTTACAATTGTATTACTTCATCATCTACCTGAGATGTCTGTTGGTTGCATCTTCTGATATCGGGTATGCCTTGTAAGAGAATATTGTGATGTATCAGTATTTTATGTGTCTTATGATTTGAACTCATGCAATAGAATTTTGCTATAGTTAAGATTTTGTACCATGATAACCAGGCCTGCCTATCTTTTATACTCCTTAATTTGTAAGAGTATTTTATAAGTGAAGATTTCTTATTCAAAAATGGCAGTTCTGTGCTGTTGCATATAGTTTAGGAATGAGTGGTGAGAGGGAAGAGGAGGAAGACATTGAAGTGCTTTGATACTATAAAAGACAACAGAAGATGATGAAATCTAACTTTCATTAACAGATGTTGAAAGCTAAACAAGTGAAGATTGCATGGAAATGTAGTATCAAGGAACATGGGTGATGGGGAGGCATCCTTGAATACTGCAACAATTAGATTTAGATCTCCATGCTTTTCTTGCATTTAATATTCATTTGTAATGCACACTTTTTTTTGGCAGAGATTTTTTAATTTAGAACTATATTTTAATTATGATGTCTCATATAAAAAGAAACAAAAAGACGATAAAATCTATTTCCGATGGTACCAAGTGAAAACCGAATGGTTTCTTCCTTCTGACAGTAAAACAAGAGGAATGAAATGAATGCAAAATCCAAAAACAAAGAAGGAAGATAGTGATCAAACAACCTAGTTAGATGCATATGAACTCATATCAGACAAACAATAACAGCCGAACCTGTACTATTGCCATATTATATACTCATCTCCATCAAAGAAAGCTTCACCCACGTCGATATGCGAACTCATAAAAGAGAAAAGGGTGGCCGTATATATATAAGCATTATATTCTATTTTATAAGGATGGTGTGAGGATTAACTTGTAAAATAATATAGATATAATATTTTGAGAGGTGGGGTTTGGATTTAGGACTTAAGTTTCTTTTTCAAAGGTAAATTTAAGTTTGAGAGTGACTTGGGCTAATAAAGACTATGTATTGTATTGTATTAAGTTATTATAAAGAATTAATATAATATTTATAATGCAAAAGATTTTATATAAAAATGTAAAATAATATATATCACACTAAATTCAATAAATATATCCAATAAAATTCATCTCTCATCCTAGTTTTTTTTATTAAAGAATCACTATTATTAAGTTTAATTTGAAGATGAATAAAAAATTTAATTTTATAAGATATAAAAATTTTAATTTTATAATTTTAAAATAAAATTTTGCAATAATTATGACTTTAAATAAATCAAGCTATTCGAAATTCGGCTCAATAAAAGTTCAATCCGGTTCTATTTATGTTTTAAATGAATTAAATTTAAATTTAATTTTTAAATTCATTTAGTAAACGAATCAAATTTGAGCTCGTAATATTCAACTCGCTAAGTTATAAGTTTATAAGCTAACTTATTAATATAATTATTTAATTAAAATTATTTGATATTAAAATTTTTATTTTTAAATTAAAATTATTAAAATTATAAAGTATATTGATTTTTTAGATAAATTTATTATTTTTAAATTAAAAATTTTTAAGATTATAAAGTAAATTTTTTTAAAAATATTTAAAATTTGATTCGATAAAATTTTAATAAAAACTAAATAAAAATTCGGTTCAAATCACATTTAAATTTATTGATATTTAGTTTGAATTCGAAATAAATTAATTTTAAAATTAAAATAAATTAAATTTAAATTTAAAAAAATTTTAACAAATTAAATTTAAATTTTTTAATACTCAACACAATTATTTACAAATGTGAGGGATAATAATATTTAGAAAAGGTAACGATTAATGAATAAATAGAAACAATAATAAAAATGAACAAAATCTACTAAAAAGGGAAAAGAAGATAAGAGTGGTATCAATCAACCTTTGAGTACTTTGGTAAAACAAATTAAGAATAATAAGAATCGCTTCTCCTTTCCCTTCCCTCTTGCATTCCAAGCAACCTCACAGCTGTATCCATCTCTCTTTCTCCCGTGTTTTTTCTCTCTTTCTTTATGCGCCGACACAATCTTCAATTTCTTCTCTGTTCCATTTCCCTGTCTCTCTTAGATCCAATCTTTCTTGCACCTTTCTTCATAGTCTACCCCTAGTCAATATTACTATTTATCACTCATTTTTTTGCTTACCCACCTGAGAAAGATTAGAATTTTGTGTCAAATCTACTTCAAACTGACTTGGGTATTCCTGCAAATACTGTATATTTGAGGCTACTCTCTAGCAATTGCATTTGGCATCTTGGGTATTGGTCAATTCTTTTTGTTACTTCAGTCTATTGAAGTTGGTGCTGATTTGGGTATCTGTGCAGATATGGTGGTTTTGTGATATTAGCGTGAGGCAGTGGAGGATTTTGGGTGTGTCTGTGGGCGCTTTTAGTTAATTACAGTCATGGCGACTCAGAGCTTGACAGACACCTACAAGGGTATGTCCTCTGATAATATCAAGGGGTTAATTTTGGCTCTATCTTCGAGCTTCTTTATCGGTGCTAGCTTCATTGTCAAGAAGAAGGGATTGAAAAAGGCTGGTGCCTCTGGCATTAGGGCAGGTATCCACTAAACATGATCTGTAATTTGTCGAAATTTTTGGTTTATCCAGTGACTTCTTGTATAATGAATTAGAGTATTGATTTCATTCGTTTCAGATCTATGTTTCTCTCGTGATGGAAATGTGAAGATTCTATTCATTTGGATGTGAAGATTCTTTTTATTTGGAAGTTTTTTCTTTAGTAAGCATGTTAAGAATTTTGATCATTTTCTACTATTATTGCTATTGAACTTGGATCAGAAAAGAGGGCAGTTGAACTGACCAATCGTTAGATTTGATTGAGCAGATTAGCATGGTATATATACTTGATTTTAGTGTTTATGCTCGTTTTATACAGTATCAAGTGTTTGACTATTAGTTTCAATATATTTAGTAGATATGTAGTCTATGGGTTCCAGGTTAGGATTCAAGAGATATATTCTACGAACTTGTACTTTGGAGTTCCAATTTCTTAGTGTAATCGAATAGCAAAGTTAGAGTTCCAAACTTCCAATATATCCTGGTTATAAATTTGTGTTTGCTAATATAAATTATGTTCCAGTTCTTGCATTATTGTTGGTATGGTTGTGCTAATGTGTGTGAAACAATGTAATAGAAAAGTAGGAATTTGGACTTTCCATAACTCATCAGTTAAGTTGGGGTTTTTTTTTTATCTAGGAAGATCCACATCTTAGTAATAGCATTTCAGAGTCAGAGATTGCTCTAGTTTTATTTAAAGGCATTCTACTTCTACTTGCCAGCATTTTCACAATCACTCCATTTTCCTGACAAATGCGGGTAGGAGCCAAAAGTTTCTTGGCCACAAGATATAGAATTCAACTGTTCAGCTTTTTATTTTCCTGGTGTGGCTATACATTTCTTTTCATTCTCTTTCTCGGAGAATTTATAAGTGTTATTGCATGTTTGATTTGTTGCTAATATCCACAAAAGCTATTGGTAAAAATAAGCCATTGGTAAAAATAAGCCATTTATCACATTCAGTGTTGGCATACTATTGTTCCCTTCTCAAATACCATTATGTGACTATGATTTGTGGGAAGTTCACTGAGATGTTGTTTGTTCAAAATAATTTACAGGAAGTGGAGGCTATTCTTACTTGTATGAACCACTTTGGTGGGTGGGCATGATAACAAGTGAGTTATACTATCATAAATGTGGTTGGTTTTCTTTTGTTCCAATTTGATGTTTCTTTCAGTTCACCATGGTAAAAAGCGTAAAGAAGTCATCTAGGTTATTTATAGATTCTTAACATTGATCCTGACAAAATTAGACATGGTTTTCAAATCCATCTTTGTAATAGCATTGTGATATCTTGTGCATCTTTTTCTCTCTCACTTCATGTGTTCTAGTCATGTACTTAATTTTCTTAGATTTTATACTTTTGCTCATAAGAAATCCATAGTGATATTTGATTGTTATGTTAACAGTGATTGTTGGGGAAATTGCTAATTTTGCGGCCTATGCTTTTGCACCTGCTATATTGGTCACACCCCTTGGTGCTCTGAGTATTATTATCAGGTATGATTTGATCATCCAAACATAATCTCATATTTATTTTATTTATTTGTTTTAATCTGGTGCTGAGTTCTGATCTTTTTGTTTCTTTGCAGTGCGGTTCTTGCACATATTATTTTGAATGAGAAGCTACACATTTTTGGAATTCTTGGCTGTGCTCTTTGTGTTGTGGGTTCTACAACAATTGTTCTACATGCTCCTCAAGAACGTGAGATTGAATCTGTTAAAGAAGTTTGGGATCTTGCTACAGAACCCGGTAAACTCAATATATCATCTATACTCCCAATGGATTATATGAAGACATTTAAGAACTAAACATTTAAACCCGATTTTTCCTCTTCCAGCTTTTCTGTTCTACGCAGCTTTGGTCATAACAGCTGTATTTATACTTATATTCCACTACATCCCTGACTATGGCCAGACACATATAATGGTTTACATTGGAGTTTGTTCTCTTGTTGGCTCTTTGTCAGTATGTATCGTTATGCTATTTGTTATTTCTTCCTTTTGTTTTTCCATATTCTTCCATTTTCCATTGATTGTTTTTTCAAAATTTTTTGTTTCACAGGTCATGAGCGTTAAAGCGCTTGGAATTGCTTTGAAGTTGACATTGTCAGGAATGAATCAGCTAATATATCCCCAAACGTGGGCCTTTACTTTAGTTGTAATTACTTGTGTGCTTACCCAAATGAATTATTTGAACAAGGTAACAATTGTTTCCTGTCTATTTCAATCATTTTTAGGTTTTGATAGCCAAGTTTATATCTTGTATCTGCTGTCGTCCTCTTGTCATGCTCAAAATTCTCCTAATAAATTTTCCTTCTGAAGAAATGATGAAACTTGGGGGATCAAGTAAAATCAGGCCCATTTTAGATGGTTATACTTGCCTTTATATTTATTGTGGCAAAAAGGAAATCCTAGGCATTTCTGAAGTGTAGAAACGGCATATTTAGTTTCTTGTCCCATCAGATTATATCTCTCTCATTTCACTAGTGTTTTTTTTCTGAAATACGCAATTAATGAAGTTTTTCTTTCTTCATCTGTCAATTTGATGCTGCTTAACTTTTGGTATTTACTAATTCATTTGTTAATTCATGCACATACATTGGTTGGATAGATGAGTGCAGATTTGCTAAAATTATACCAAAAGGAAATAAAAGAGAGAGCTTTTGAAGTGAGACATTTATCCACCGTCTTATATTGAGTTTCTAACATCTATTGGCTATTCTGGGTTTTTAGAAATTGTTCATCTTATCTAAATCTTTGTTTCTTAATGAATCTTTTTGAGGGTTAGACCTAAAAGTGGGAATCTATATTGCAGTTGCTTAGGATTTATTGTGAAACATTTTGTCTACATATATTTATCTTAATAGCCGAGAAGTTTGCCACCTTTAATTGTTAGTGTTCTGTTTAATTTTGATCTTTTGGTTTTACTCCTCCAGGCACTTGATACATTCAACACTGCTGTTGTATCTCCCATATATTATGTTATGTTCACATCGCTCACCATTGTGGCTAGTGTAATCATGTTCAAGGTAAAATTTTCTGGCAGCTGATAAAATCAACTTGATCTGAATGACAAATCATGTTCCTAGCCTTACTGGAGTGTCTTAAAAGAATCCAGAAAAACGCTTGAAGTAAAAATAAAAATCTTCTAAAGGAAACTATTGCCTGAATCAGTCTTGTCAGTTGAGTGTTTGGTATTCCCACATAGGTTAAGTGCTTTGGGCTTGTAACGTGAACTCCATGCCAGTTCTAAATATGCATTGCGATTGCTGACTCTTTTTCTCAGGCACTGTAAACTCATCATCAAAATGAGAGATCTATTCTTGATGGAATAGAAAATTCGTGTAGACCCTTTAGTCTTTTGAAGCTCATAATTTTGCAAAATTTATGTTTTTATGTTCTAGTTTGTTACTGGACCCTGCCATTTATATCATTATGTTTTTGGCTTACACAGCCCAGTTTGCTCTGCTTATTATTATTATTTTATAGGTAATAATGAGCAATCAATTTTCAAATTTTTGATTTTCTTGTCAGGATTGGGATAGGCAGAGCCCAACTCAAATTGTCACAGAAATGTGTGGGTTTGTGACCATCCTTTCAGGAACATTTCTTCTTCACAAGACAAAGGATATGGTCGATGGTATGGTCTTGACGTTAATTTTTAACATAACATTATCATCATTTATATTAATATTAATCTGTAAGTTTGCATGTCTCACCAAGTTATCACCCTTCATTTTTGTCCATATGAATGAAACGTGTTGACCATATTCCTGGTTGCTATAATTAAGTGAATGCATGTTAATGTCATTCTAAATCTAGATGTATATTTTGGATTGAGATACAGGGTCAACGTCTCTGCCTGTGCGACTTCCTAAGCACACAGAAGAGGATGTCTATGGTGCCGAAGGCATCCCTCTGCCTGTGCGACTTCCTAAGCACACAGAAGAGGATGTCTATGGTGCTGAAGGCATCCCTCTTAGACGTCAGGAGTCATCAAGATCATCACAAAATTGATAGACTCATCAGCTTCTTCCTGCAACTGCAAAAGGAATGACATTCAGGGGAAGGACTATCTGGCATCAACCTGTATTTTATGAGAAAAGAATCATTTGTTTCCGGGATACAGTAAGAGAAAGGAAAGTGAGGCTTTTTTTCCTTCCAAGTTTCTTTTTGACTTCACAAAGAGTCTAGCTTTCATCTTTTTTGCTGTACACACTCCCCCGATTCATACGGAGAGAATTGGCCATTGTAATTTCGAGCACGTTGGTATATATAATGATGCATTATTTCCTGTCACAAGTTAGATTTGCTTACGAAATTTATGCTGCAAAGCTTATGACTGTCCGGATGTGTAAGCACCCATGCGTGTGGGTGGCATGTATGCATCGCAGCAAACAGAGTTTCTCATTTTTGTATGAAAGCATATCCTGCAAAGTTTATATACCTCTTGGCAAATGGGATAATGTGGGTCCATGTCTTTTGATATGCTTTCTTTTTCATTTATGTGCATTTATGGGATGAAGAAATTTATTTTAAACTACATTTTATTTGAAAATTTTTCGTAATTATTTTTTTTTTTACAAAATAAATCATATTCTTATAGATAATCATGATAAAATAAGTAATCAAATTTACATAAAGTAAACAAATGGGCATTTACTGGGTTAATAATTTTAATTTATATACTACTATAAACATAGATTTTAAGTGATTAAATTAATTTATTCTATTATAATTTGATTAAAATATAATTAAATTTGAAAATTGGTGTTTTATTTTCAACCACAATAAAAAGATTTTCTTTTTAAATCCCATGTATTCAAGAAATATAATTGAAAAAATGAACATGCCATTATAATTATTGACAATGTGTTATTATAATAAAATTTCAATTAATAATAATGTGAAATAAGATTATTATAAACAGTTCTGGGCTTCAACTTCTGAAACAATCTCATTCATTCTCAGGCCAATCCATGCCATCAGCTTAACCTTTTGTGTACCATCAGTGAGCCCAAGCCCAAGCTTCAGCATCCTCTCCCTATTATAATTTATATACAGAATTGTTAGCCAATTCAGAGCTGAGAAGCTTATTGTATTTGATGGTTTAGTTTGTGTATCTGTTATCTTTCTCTCTGGAATGGAAACAGCAAAGCCATTAATAAGGGTATTCAGAACGAAAGTAAAGCATGCATCTTTGCTATGGCTTGAGGGTTTTCGAGAAGCTTGTTGCCTTCACAGAGTAGTCATTCTCTGTCTCAGGTCATCTCTCTCTCTCTTGTTTCTAAATAATTTATTGCTTCTCGTTTACGTTTTTATTTGATAAACGCACTTCCAGTTTGTTTGACGAAAAACACAAGGAAACGTTTTCCTTTTTTTTTTTTTGTACTTTCTAATTCCAAATTCAGAGATACAAGAATTAGTTGAGGTATTTGATCATATAAAATTTGGAATTACGAGTTTTGCCTTTCCTTTTGTTTGTTGAAAATCCAAGTGGAGTTTATGTCATCGTTCTTGTTTTCTTTTTTAATTTTGGGTGGCAGGTCAAGAAATCTTTTGATTAGAACAGGGCAGTGTTTTCTCTTGAATGGCTTTATTTTCTTAGGAAGGTAATACTCCTCTCTCTTTTCATATAATCTAACCTTCAAGTTCAAATTTGCAAATTAGAGCTAGAATACATATTGGTTAGTGCTTTATTTGGATATTCTTTTAGTATTTCTGGGTTATTGAGCTAGATACTTTGTGAAATGAGAGCTCAGGGGAGGCAGCTGTGTAATTTGAGTTCTTGTTGGTCTATTTGGAGATGCATTGGTATAGAATTAATTTAGTGAGTTGCTTTTTTGGGTAAAATTCTCACTCTTGTGCTTAATTGGCTAGCTCCTGGGTTCTACTAAGAGCTCTGTCAGGATCCAAGAGAGCCGCGGTTTTCCTCATAGTTGCTAGATTGATTCCATAGATTTGGTAAATTTTTAAGGACCTACAATTAAGACCTTTATACTTGATTCTCATAACAGTGCGAAAATGATTGCTTCATGTATAGTAGATGCATTCGTGAGGCGGGGACCAAATCAAGGTATGCTTAATAATGCAATTCCAGTAACTCTATTGTGGGCTTGGCAGCAGGGACAATAACTCTTTTGATGCTATTCACACCTTCATATGTATTGTCACAGTATTACTGTAGATTAGAATTGTAAAAGTTTTATTTCTTGATTATTAACATACTTGTGAAATCCAATTCAATTTCTTTGGGTTTTTGCTTGATCTACTTGGTTAATGTCTTTGGTCATTATCATTTAAATCATTCATGTCATATTCTCATGATATCTATCTTTCAATCTTCATTTCAATGCAGTATAGTTGTCCTGAATTCAGTTGTCGTCTCAACATTACAGTGGATACTGCCTGATCACTGCTCAGATATTAGTTATCAAGAACCATGCACATTTGGCAGTATTTTAAAAATTTATTCTTTTTTGCGTGTTGGACTCATACAACTCTTTTATGTAAGTATGCAGATCATACATGCTTATGAATCTGTGCTTGTGATTCTGTACTCTCTATGAAATTTCTTACTTATTAGGATGTGCAGATAGTTTTCCTTAGATTCTGTATCATGAAATTGGATTAGCTTATGTAGCTTGCAAGCACATACAAAAATATATAGTAATACAATCTTTACTCATAGCCTTAGAAAAACTAAATTGTAGCTTCACACTTGTCAGTTTTCTATTGGTTTTCACAACATATAATTTCTTTCCCCGGTTATTATTTGCAGGTGTTTTGGTTCTACCCAATGTATATATTCAGCTTTATTCTGAGCACTATCTGGTATTGTTCTCTTTCTTATTACATTTGTTGTTGACATATTCTGGTTTAATATTTACCTGTTGTGGTGAGGATATGGTATTCATGAGTTGGGGATAGATGAGGCAAATAATCTTGTCTCTTTATGTTCATCCTTACACTATTCATTGAGTGGTGAATTTAAGACTTTACATCTCTATCTGGGGTATAAGTTTCTTATCAATTTATGGCTTTTGAGTTGTAACTGATTTTGGAGTTGAAATATGTGATTGTTTTATGTTATTAAGAGATGCTTCCTGTGCAATAGTTTTTTTTTTTTTATTCATCCATGCTGTTTGAACTGATCTTAATCAAGGTACAATGAAATTGCTAAGTTTGGTTTTGCTGCAATGGGAAGGGATGGACGCAAGGTGTTCGAACCTTTACATGAGGATGATCGAGCAACAGCTTCAGCCAACTCAGATTCAACAGAAAAGCCAGCTGGTATAGGAGGGTAGGTTTCTAACTTGTAACTATTTGATTTGAGTTTTCCCTGTGATTGTTTTTAATTCCTTTTGCCTTTATATGAAAATCATGCTTGAGAATGAATGCTGTCAGTTCATCTTTTTGTTGTAAAATTTTTCTGCAGGGTTATGATTGGAATTGGAGAGCAGGTGTATTCTATATTGCTTTTGAGCTTCTTTTTTCTAGAGGTACAATGTCTTTGAATATATCAATATGGTATTCACATACACCCTTACGTATTACAAGCTATAAGGTACCATTGAATAAAGATGAAGTCCTTTGAGATTTTGTGTCCATGGGTATATATGACATGATACCATAAATTGAAGGATTTCCAATTAAACAAGAATATATAAAATTTCTCTAAGTAGGAATATATGTAATACATATTAACTTCCATAACCTTCCCTCCTAAGTTGAGCATAGAATCTCATCAATTCCAAACGTACTGCCATTATCTTCTGCTTGAATTCTTGCAACAAAGTCAAAATTTTCAGCAAATATCTACTTAATTTGGAAGGAACATGGTGCCACTTTACCATGCGTTTATATTTTGGTTTACACACTTGACAATTAAATGCAGGTTTATGCTACAGGATTTATGCCATATATAGGGAAGGCGATCAATTTTGTACTTCTTTCCTGGATGTATGCTTACTACTGTTTTGAGTAAGTCATGAGTTTGTCTCTGCTATTTGTTGTTTTCCACTGACTATTGACTAGATAATCACTAACTCTCCTTGTTCACCTAGGTATAAGTGGAATTTGTCTGAAGTGGCACTGAACAGACGGCTGGACTTCTTTGAATCTAACTGGGCATTTTTTGCTGGTTTTGGTAAAATAGTTCCCTGCTGGAGTCTATTCTCCATATGACTTGTGTTTATCCTTGAGATTTCTGTCAATGCTGTGTGCAATATCATTTATACTAATGTTTCCATGGTATGATTTGATCGTGCTGAGTATGGCACTTAGCTTGAATGCCTTCAAGACGAGTCACCCAAGGGATTCACTCTAAAATTTGCATAACAATGTAGATGGGTTAGTGTAATGTGAGCAAACCCTATCATAATATATTAGCAAAGCAACCAATCCAGATAATCATCACATCTCAATCACCACAACAATCATATAAATATAGTAGCACGGTGTGGGACATTTAGTTCTTAGGGAAAGGGGTTATTTATTTTGTTGATCAATAAAAAAGGCAGTACAACCATAACAATGATCTTCACATCCTTTGTAGCAAGGGGATCACCTACAGTGTGCAAAGGAACAAACACTCGATAGCTCACAGTGGCAAGCTGGGTTAGTGTCTACTAAGGGCGAACTAGTCACTCCCTCCTAAAGAGTTTTTAGGAACAAAATGAGCAGGTAGGATAAGACATCACAATGTTTGAGCCAACACATTCCTTCTAAAATAAAAATAAAAATAGTTTTGCACTTTATAATTAGTGCAAAATGCATTACATAGAATATCATGATTTTCTAACAAAAAAGAAAATTTTCCTAATCATTGGAAAATTATAAAATAGGCCACTAAGATTCCTAACCCTTGACATTCTTCCCCATTCAAATGGTTAACACCATCATCAACTGAACTTGTATGTAGTCTTGATTCTTTGTCTCAACTGGTTTCTTTTGCTTAAGACCCTTTCACCTGACGAGGTATTGACTTTATAGTTAGGGCAAAATGCATTACATAATGTACCCTAATTTTCTAATGAAAAAGCCTGATCATTTGAAAATTACAAATCAAGCCCTAAAATTCTTATCCCTTAACATTCTCTCCCACTCAAACGATCAATGCCCTCGTCAACTGAGCTTATATGTAGTCTTCAATATTCTACGTGTATGGCTAGAGGCTCGATTCTCTCTCAGCTAGTTTCTTTTGCACTGAGACCCTTCCACTTGATGAGATACTCACTGTATGATGGACACTTGGTGATTTTGAGGACTCGTTCAGCAAAAATTTCTTCTACTCCACGGTTGATTGGTGGTGCACAAGTTAGTATTGGCCTTGCCGTTAAATGCTTAGATCCACATACATTAATTGTCTCTCGACACTCAGACTCTTGCTTCAGCTTTTCCAAAGCTCTAAGGACATAAAGAGCTCCAACCCTTTCTTACTCCCCCACTCATCCATTCACCTCATTTAAGTTGCGATTTTCCATCCCAGGAAGTGCAAAATTAATTTTATTTTTTTAGAGGGTGTGTTGGCTTAAACGTTGTGATATCCTCCTACTAGAACTCATTTTGTTCTTAAAGTACTTTAGGGAGGAGTGACCAGTTGGCTACGGATATTGGCCCAACTGGCCTCCAAGGGCTATCTATTCCTTCACATCCTTATTAGCGATCCCCAATACTATAAGGGATGTGAGATTTGCATTGCTTGTACTGCTTTTTTTATTGATCAATAAAATAAGTAGCCCCTTTCTCTAGAACTCAATACCCTCATTGTGCTACTGCATTTATGTGATTGAGATGTGATGGTTATCTGGATGGGTTGCTTTGCCAATATGCCATGATAATGCTATTCTTGAAAGGAGCTTGTCCACGCTACACTAACCTATCTATATTGTTGCGTAGATTCTACTATGGATCTCTTAGCTGACTTGTCTTTAAGGTGTTCAAGCCAAGTGTTGCATGGTTCCAAGCAAGTGAGATTTTTGGGCCCATACAAGAAAAAATACTTGAAACATTGAGATGCTTCTAATAATCTAATATTGTACATTCAGGATTTTGGTTAAGATGCCAACTTTACTTTCTTCCTTGGCTTTGCAGGAAGCCCTTGTGTTCTAGCTATTTTCTTCTTCTCTCCTCTTGTGAGCTATGGTGTTATGGCTGTTCTTTTCCCACTGGTAGCTATTTTATTTCATTTCTGTGATTGATCTGTTTCTTATCTCACAGAACCGCATGCATTATTTGTTTGTTTGATGACCATGTGTCTTGCAGTTTGTTTTGACTGCAACAAGTTCAGGAGCCGAGCAACTTGTCTTCTCTCAAAGAAGAAAATGGAAAGGTGAAGGATTGGGAAGGCTTCCAATATTTTATGCAGCAGATACGTTGTTGTAAGCTATCCACACCCCAGCCTCTCTTTATAGAAAAGAAAATAAACTGCAATAAACTAATGAAGAAGGCCTTCTGAATTATCATCCAACTCTCAACTTCCATATTCACTCTGACAAACTTCTAATATTTGCTTAATAATGTAGTTTATTAGTCATCTCTGATGCATTCATCATACCTTGCTTTGATCATCATTCCCATTCAGCCTAGTAGGATTCTCCTCATAGCTATTAGGAGTTGAATTATATGACTATTTTAGCCTTATCTATGACTACAAGGTGATCGCGAAAATTCTAAAAGTAACTGCAAACATAAGGTTTAGTTCATTATTCGATGCCGAAATGTAACTTCTGTCTTTTGAACACAATGTTAGTACCAGCAGTTGTTAACTTCCCTAGAGATGTGATATCCTCTTCTTATTTCCATTATACTACGGAATAGAGGTCCTAAAAAGATAAAAATAAAATAAAATAAAATCGCTTCACGACCCATTACTCCTAAAAGTTCCAATTCTTCCATTAGGATTTGCAATGAAGTTCTCATTGCCACTCATCGCAACTCGGGAAATATTGTAGAACATTGTTTACCTGGTCAATATACTTCTTCCAACATATGACAAGGAACTTAGGAATACACAGGCACCGATCTGCAATGGTACAAGTATTGTCTGTTTTTTGTCTGTTACCTTTTACAATCCTTTACAGCTGATGTACTAACGTCAATTGGATATCAATGTTATCATGTCACCCCAATCGTCGAACGTCTTGATTGATTACTTTTCTGCAGAATGCGGATCTTGTCGCTCATCCCCTTGGAGCAAATGCAATACAAGAAGGAACTCTAAGGTCTGACTTGATTCCTGGTGCACAACGTAAGCTCATTCAGACTTGATTCTCAAATATACTTGACGAGATCCATTTTGTGCATAATTACTTATCTTCTCTTAATTTAGTTTATTTCTTCACGACAGTCTGCACAAATATCAGCCGAGCAAAAGCAGGTAGAGATCACTTGACCTTCTTTTAATTCTTGAAGGGAAGCATATACAGAAATCTTAAATCTTTATATATATATACACTGTTCAAATTTGGGAAATTGTCTTTGAACATAATGTCTCCATGTTTCTGCAATAAACAGTAAGGCGGGTTCTCTCTCTCTCTCTCTCTCTCTCTCTCTCTCTCTATCTCTCAACTGTTGCTTTCTTTCTCCTCCTGCCCTTGTTGGGATGGTCAGGATTAAAGAAACCAAACCAACAAGGAAGCAGCAGCATGATATGAAATTTCTGACAGATGCTATCAAAGAATGTGAAATAAAGGGCTTATCTCATGCATTATTCAATTCAAAGTAAAATCAAAGCGAGATCATTATGATCACTGCAAAATTTCATTCCATATTTGGGTTAAGAACAAGAATGTAACCAAACCCTAATAAAAAGCTTTGATTTTGAATGGACAAAGCATGTGGGATCATCATATAGCATATCGAAAGCCAGGCCTTGAGTCTCCACTTATCTTCTCTTCATGTTATACTTTGCACATGTATTGCTTTAGCTTCCTAGCTTCCCTCATTCTTTGTTTCCTCAAAGCATAAGCTTTTCTCAAAAGTTTGTGTTTTTTTTAATATATTAATAGATAAGATATCATATTGATTGATGAGAATACTTTAACCATTCTGTATAATACTTTTTAGGAGAGATCCAATGAATTGTATAATTACATATTTTTTAATTACTTTTTTAAAAATATGAAATAAATAACCGAATCATTTCGATTTAATCAGTTTGATTTTTCTGCTAAATCAATTTGGTTCGATTATATTTTTTATATATAATTTCAATTTTCAATTCGGTTTATTTATGTTATTAAATTGAAAAATCGAACTAAATTATATACTCTATCTATTTATCTAATCAAATATAAATTTAAACTCTAAATCAAATATATGAAGTTAAAATTGTACATCTTTTGTTCTCTCTTGCTCGGTGCTTGCTTTTACTAGCACTTGCTTGGTGCTCTTGCCTCTCGTCTCTCAATCCCTCACAGCTTCACTCTCACTCTCTTGACATCAACAATAGCTCAAGTGCTCGATAGTGACTTGGTGACTTCTTTTTGGTTCTTCCCCCTCACTTCCCCAACAATAGTTTTTGAGTGTTTGACGAGTCTCCCTCGATCCATCACCCTCACTCTCACCTCGACATGCAAATCACCATGCAATTTCACATCCTTGATGGCCGAATTAACATTGCTTGATTTCATCAATCAAATCTATATTCATCGATTTCACTTTTATTATGTCCACTTATTTCATAAGTTCTCGGTTGATTTTTCCAATCAATTGTTTAAATGAGACAGTGGCTTTTTTCGAATTGTTTTTCTTATTTCAAAGGCAGAGTGTTAAAACAAAAATTTTGATTTCATAGAAATCGCTGTAAATTGATTATGTTTGATTTTTGTGAAAACTTCGATTTAATTCAATGTCTAAAGAAGGATTATTTTATATTATATAACTCATTATTAGATTTTATGAAAAGTGTTTTTAAAAATATTTATTTTGAATTATTAACAGAATGTGAGTAATCTTTTTATAATCATTCAAAGATGAGTTTTTAATTTGGATTTTATGGAAATTAAATATAGAATGCCTTCCATTGTAAGTAACTTGTAAAGTAGCGTTGTGTTTGTGTTGTTGATTGTCTGCATAAGAAAAAGCACAGATCCAATACACCAAAACCGCACTTAGCACGCCAATGATTGGTGCACGTGAAGCGCGTGGTACTTCCTGAAGACAAATCGACACTATCAATATATTTACATATTTATTTACGGCTTGGATACCCATATCAGACCAACCTAATCAATCCTGACCGTTCACTTGAATTGACATTAGCAGTCCACAATGATCACCAATCCCATCATATATATATATATATATATATATATTTTTAAAAATAATAAATATTTATATTTATATTATTTAAAATTAAAATTTACTAATATTAATAATTAAATTATATAGTTAAATGTAATAAATTGTACATCATTTTTTAATATAATTCTATTGTTAATTATTTTTTAAAAAGCTAATAAATTATTTATAATTTTAAAATATTAATTTTATATTAAAGAAATATTTGGAAGTGAATTTGAACAAAGACTTTTAGTTAAACAAATAATAATAATAAATTAATTAATTAAACGGTATTTTAGGATTTCTGTTGCGGAAATTGCGGAATTAGTTGTGGTTATCTAAGAACTGTCTTTGGCATTGGAATTTGGTGAATTTAATTTTTATTATAAAATTTTGATGTAATGATTTAAAAAATTATTTTTCTATATTATTAATTTTTTTATTTTAGGAGGGATGAAAGTTGAGTTTTGTCTTTTAGTGAGAAGTGGCAAATTAAGATATGAAATTTGATGATGTGAGAAATATATTTCATTTTGATTTTTTTTTAATTTGATAATTCATGTTTAATTTTGAAGGGTATTAGTATTTATGGAAATTTAAAATTTCATACATTAAAATAAAATTTAATTACTTACATTAACACAACCTTTTAATATATCAAAGTAATCATTGAATCTGACCCCACGGGATAGCTCAGCAGTAAAGACGAGGAAGGAATTGTAAAATATTGATGGTTTGAGTGGTGAAAGGAGCATCTTGGTTTGTAATTTCTTCGGGAGGAGCATCAAAATTTATAATTCCTGCTGGACCCAACGCCGAAAGCCGATAATCGTCCTTATTGACTGAGATTAAACTTGGATTTACCTACCTGTAATTTCTTCGGGAGGAACATCAAAGTTTGTAAATCCTGTTGGACCCAATGTCAAGAGCCGATGCTCGTCCTTGTAGACTGAAATTAAACCCGAATTTATCTGCCTTTAGTTCTAAGAGGGTAGATCACTGGCTCGATACAAAAAAAAAATCATTGAATCTAAATATATTGTTTTTTTTTATTTTCTTTTGCACAATTATGATGTTACTTTTGCAAAAGAAAAAAAATCAAAATTGTAAATGGATTTGTTTAGATTTTAGAGAAAAAAGATTCCATTTTTCTTTTTATCCAATTTGAGGGGATAAAAAGCAAAAGTAATTGAGAAGCACCTCATCATGGATTAGGATTCTACTTATATCATTAATTTATAATATAGTATCTTCATATTTATAAAAAGAAACACAACTTAATATTTTTTTAGTATTATATAATTTTAATTTTAAATAATTAAATTAAATTATTCGTGAATTATTTGATATTCGATTCGATAAAAGTTCGGTTTAACTCGATTTAGTTTTTAAGCTCATTAATAAACATACTAAATTTAAATTTGAAACTTCAAAAATTTTATTTATTTATAAATTTATGAGTTATTGAGTGTATTTATCTAATTAATATTATTTAATATTAAAAATATGAATTATAAGTGAGATGAATTTTATTATTTTAAAATTAAAAATGGTTAAGATTTTAAATGAGATAAATGTTTTATAATTATTTAAAATTTAACTTGATTAAAATTTAATTTATAAATTTATTAAAAATTAAGTTTAAATTTATTGATATTCGGTTTACACGTGAAATATAAAATTATTATAAAATTTGAAATATAAACATAATCAATAGTAAATTTAAAAAAATAAAAGATAATTATGATTTTATTAATGAGATAAATTTTCAAGAATTAAATGGTTACTTTGTAGAGACTGAATTGTGAATTATTATTTATATAAATAAAAAAAAAAAAAGAACATGTTGTCAGTAAGGGCTGAATTAAACAAGAAAAAAACTGGGTGGGGGACATAAATAAATATGTAAAAGATGGAGGAGATATAGTGCAAAAACCTGAAATGATTATGCAATGAAAACAAGGGAGTCACCTGAATTTGCTGGACAAGTCAAAAACAAAAGTCAGTCACTTATAGAGGAAAGGAGGGAAGCTGATGAGCCCATCAATAAATAAATTAAAAATTAAACATTATTTTTAGAAAATCTAAATTCAGAACTTAAAAAATTAAAAAAAAGTACAAAAAGTATGTTAGATTTGATGTTTGGTTCTTGAAATTGTTGTTGATATTTGAAGTAACAATCTTGAATTTCAAGGTAACATAAACTTTCCTGGAAATAAGGGAGATTTCCAGGAAAATGGAGGCTGCTTAACACATCATCAAACATACCCAGAAAAATATTTGATAGGAAACAAGGAAAGGGTATAATTTAATAGCAACCCATTTTTTAAATAAGGCTGTCTCCCTTATAAAAATATTATCTTTTTGAATCCATTGACACAGTAAAAGCAAAGACCTCGAGATGGAAGGCAAAACCCAACTGACATACCCACATAAAAAAACAACAAAAGGCAGGTTTCTGATTTTCTTTTCTCCTGACCCATCTGTTGTATTTCCATTTCTTTGAAAAAAAGAAGGCAAGCAGGCAGGCACATTGAAGTTTTATATGTCATTTAAAGATCTCTTTAATTTGCTTTTCTTGCTTTGTAGGTAGCTAGTTGCTACAATACCCTTTTGGCATTTTGGAAGAGAGAACTGAAAGGAGGTGCTTTATGCAAAGGTACAAAAGAATGGAGAATATGGGTGAAAGAAAATCTGAAAATGCAAGATAACAAGGAACAAAAACTGATGTTTTTTTTTAAAGTCTCAATTCCTTTTTGTTCATTTTGTCCATACAAACAAAGCAAACAATTATACTAAACACAAACAAATATCCTCCTATACAAACTCTAGCTCTCCCTATCTCTCTATTTTTTCCTCCTTTTTTTTGTCCCATTTTGGACCATAATAACAAATTACATTTCAAACTGCTACACATGATCAATCTAGAAGAATTCAAAAATCAACAAACCAAAAGCAAAATGGCAATCGCTAAGAGACTGATCAAACTCATCCTCCATCATCCATAGAATTTCCAAGAACTAATCAATTCCCAAATCTGCAAAAGCAAACCCAACAACAATCTCTAGCTTCTGCTGCTTCCTATGCAGTAAAATGTCAAAGAAAAAAAATGATAGGCAATAAGAGCAACTAACCAAGTTATGAATCCTTTCATTGAGAACTATTGGGATCTTCATCTCCACTGTTAGTATCTTGAGGTTGGTGATGTTGATTCAATGGATTGTTTTGCTGGGAATTCATATTCAAACCACCTCTAGAATATGCATTAAGAGCAGCTAACATCCCTAAATTTGATTCTGCCATGCCTAACCCAAGATGTTGTGAAGGTTGTTGCTGCATCAGCATGGAACCCAATTGTAAAGCATTTCCTCTTCCACCTTGAAATTCAAGATTACCTGGAAGATTGAATCTTGGCACAAAATGCAATGGTGGTTGTAGTGAGTTTCCACTGGTTGGTGTTGCTGTAGGAAAAGGCCACATCTGGGGTTGGGGTTCTGAAGGTCCAGCCCCAGTTGTGGCGGTGGAAATGGCTGGACCACCACCGGCAGAAACTGGAACCATCCAGATAGTGCTGCCACTGCTTTGTGCTGGTGCCATTGCCCACATGGCAGCCGGAGGTAGGATATTTGAAGGCCTATGTAGTCCAGATGATCCTGTTTCTTGTTGTTGAGCTTTTGGTAGTTGCAAACCACTTTTAAATCCCTTGCCTGAAGATCCTCCTGTTGCTTCACCACCACCTCCGCTAGCACCGCTGCCGCCACCAACACCACCACTTTCTCCTTCTTCTTGTTGACTATCGTCTTTGAATAAATCTTCTCTGAAACGTTTTCTCATATAATTCTCACTAGAATCTTCACCAGCACCACTCCCCCCTCCTCCGGCACCCCCACCACTTGGTAGCACTTCCGCTATTTGATCTGCTGTTATCAGGTGCTGCTGCTGCTGATGATGGTGAAATCCCAATAAAGCTGAATGGGAGAATCCTTCTTCGTAATGAGGATGATGAGCTAAACCCAAAGCTCCATGAAACGAATGAGGAGCAGATTTCGAAGGCGGAGCAGAAAGGGTGGATCCACTACTCCTTAACGAAACATTGAGAGTAGAAAAATTCGCTGGTATAGTCCCAGTCCCGGTGGCTTGGATGATCGCAGGTTCTGCTTGCCGTAACAACCACTCAATTGTTTCTCCATCAGATTTATGACCCAATTCTCTTGTCAATTGAAAAACCCTAGCAGCACAAGTTGCTGGCATTCTGATTCTCCGCCCTCTACCATCAACCTTGGTGTGTCGGTCCTTCGTGGACCGCTTCGCTGGTGTTGCAGTGGTGGTGGCTGCGGATGTGGTAGTAACTATGGAAAGATTCTGCTGCTGATTCTTCTTGGTAGAGTCTAAAACAGGCCCAGATCTGGTGGCGATAGCAAGTGACGCATCGACAAGGTGAGGAGGAGCTGCAGAAGACGTGGAGGTGGAAGTAGAAGAAGAAGAAGAAGATAAAGAGGAAGAAGAAGTTGAAGGAGCAGACCCAGTAGTGGTAGGAGCAGAAGAAGCAAGATCTTGATGGTGGTGGTGGTGGTGATGAACATGAGAAGCATGAGACAAGCCAGCTTGGATAGAGATGGAGCCCATGAAAGGACCTGGAGATGGTCCTCCTCCTGATCCTGATGATCTGCCATCAAAAGAAACTTGGTGGTGTTGGTGACGCTGGTGGTGAGATTGGTGGGGTTCTTGGGTGGTATTATTTTGCTTGTTGCTTTGCATACCTGTGAGTTCCATTTGGTGGTGGTGGGGTGAGTTTGATGGGTTAGATTTTCTTTTTTTCCCTTTTTTTTCCCCCTTTTCTCTTCTTTCTTATTTGTTTTCTTTTAATTTATGTTGGATTTCCAAAACAACTGATCAAACCCCATCTCTTGTTTCTCCTCCATCTCATGTTTTTCTTGAGACCATGACAGAGAGAGAGAGAGAGAGAGATTTAAAAATCTTGCAGAGTCTGGCCTGGACTGGACCTATGAAGAAGGACTAGGAGTTTGTGGGGTTGCTTTGTTTTCTGATTGACTCTTGTCTTCGCCTGAGCACAGCAAGCAAGACATAGAGATAGAGAGAGAAAGAGAGAGAGAGAGGAGGGGAGTGCGCAGGTTAAGAGGGTGGCTGGCCAAAAAGAAGCAGATGAAGGGAGAAAATTTGTAGCAGAAGTCCACTCGTGGGGTCAAGTGAAAAAAGAATGTGAACTCTCTATACCCAATTATACCCTCAGCTAAACCAAGAAAGCTCATATGATAAAAGGGCAATTACGGTACAGAAATAAACCACCATAAAGATGAGAACTTTACAGTGTTGCAAGTTACCCAGTTTGCTTCTTCTCTCGTAGCTTTTAGTCTGTACCTGAACAGTAATTTCCAGGACAAAGAAAATATTCAGGTTTTCAGAACACAAGTAGTCCTGTGTACTTGTGTATATGAAAGCCAAGGTCACAAGTAAGGTGATACATGGATTCTACAAAGCACAGTCAAGATTTGATGTTGCAGAGAAAAAAAAAAAAAAAAAAGGGTTTAGGGATGTGAAGGTGAAGAATGGAGAAAAGGTGTTTGATTGATTTTGATAGTGAATGAATATGGTGTTTGTGGTTTTGGGTTACTTACAGGAGAGCAAGCTCTGGTAAGCATCAGATAAAGGTATCTATTGCAGTGGCACAGCTCATCTCAACCCAACCCCACACTGTTTTCTTTCTTGCTTTCCTCTTTTTTTTTTCTTTTCTTTTTTATTTTATTTTATGTTTGATTTTTCAAGTCAATTTGGACACCTCTTTCTTTGTTATGCACAGGCAGCCTGCTAGATGACAGATTTCTCTTTATTATATTTTTTTATCATAAGATAATTATCTAATTATTAATTAATCAAATTAATTAATTTCAGGATATTATTTGTATATATTGGATAATTTTTATTGGTTTTATTGGACAATTTTTTATTTAAATTCTAAAAAAAAACATTTTTCATATTTTTGCAAATAAAATGAATTTTAATATAAAAAATAATATTTTACTTTATAATTAAATAAGTTAATTTAATGCGTATTGATAATTTATTATAAATTATTTAAATTTAAATTTATGTGATTGAATTAAATAGTTGTAATATCCAATCAATTCCTACCTCTATTTATGTTTCTATATATCTTAAAATTTATTTATATTTATTTTTAAATAAAACAAAATTAGTTCTCAACTCTAACAACACAATCAAGCAATGTCCCATCATTGATTATATGCACATTTGATTGTTAATTGAGTCATTTTAATTCAAAATTAAACTTGATTGCCATAATTTATATTAATGTTTTAAAAATATAAAGTTTTTTTATCCTAAAAATAAAAAAGACACACGCATACTTATTAATAAAATTAAACTATTGTTAAAATCATAACGATTTTAATAAAATCCTTAATTTTATATAACCGTCATGCATATATTTTCCCGATATGGGGTTTTGTAGAATCAGTTCAATTTAGGACACGCCACCTAAACGACCTCAATCTAAAGCTTCTCACATATTGATCCATTTTTTTTATCATAGAAACAAAAAACGTGTACACACAGACTTAGTGACAGGATCAAATTTTTATCAAAATTATAGCGATTTTAAAAAATATTTGATTTTATATAAATTTTACATATACCTTCTTGGTCACGAGTTATGGAAGGTCCTTAAATTTTGATCTTATTATATATATAAAGCAACATTAACATTTCTCCAAAATGTCATTTGGACCCTCACTTTAAAGGTCTCTGCACTCCGGTTCAACAGAATGGTGGAGAGTTAAATCACGGTAGCTCAGTGATAAGCATGTGGAAGGCCGGAACACAGTACGCACAAATGGTCCACCAACATAAGTGAAATCACTACTCTGCCGCTACCTTGATTCGAATCTGAATAATTTTTTCAATTTGTCATATACTTTACTACTGGGGTAAGCCCCTGCGGACTATAAAGCAACATTAACATGATAATAATAATGGTGTTTCTAGAGAAAGTTGGATGGATGCTTTTTTTTTTTGTTCCTTCTTTGTTTAGATTTTTTATAAGCAATAGTTAATTAAAGCACTTTTTTGTCCACTAATCAACATTAGAGTGGCCAAACTAAAAGTCTTTGAGAGGGTGCTCCAATCATTTTAGCTTTCCTTCTATTTCAATCCAAAATAAAATTATATTTTACAATTTCCAACTGGACCCACTTTCTTAATCACTTTTTATTTTTTTCTAAACATATCATCATCATCATCTACTAATATAATATAATTAATTCATTTAAATTTAATAAATTTCAATTATTATAAACAATTTCATTTATTTTAATAATAAAATATAAAAAAAATTAATTATTATATACTATTTGTATTTTTTTATTATATTATTTTAAAATTCATATATTTTTACAATAATATGAGTGCAGTGGCAGTTAGTCAGGTACAGTGGTCACAGCAATAAATTACTGTTCTTACATCATCTTCTCTTGGTTTGGTCTTCCACATGTAAGAGCTTATGTCATTAATATTTTAAATTAAAAAAATAGATTAATTCACAAAAATACATAAAAACATTCCTTGTTACAATTACAATTTTTAAGACTTAATTTGATTTTTTTTATTTATTTAGGAAATATTTAATATGATTTTTTAATTTTTATATTATAGTAAGATTATTAGATTAAACATATAATTAATAAATAGAAAATGGAGGAGTGTCAGAAAAAAAAAAAAAAAAAGCAGCAGCCACATGGAGAAGTACTTTTATGGGGACCTTGTAATTAGTGGTCTGTGTACTACTGAAAATATTGGGACAATTACTGCCATCTTTTTTTTTTTTACCATCAGCATTTCTTTCTGTTCCTTTTTACTTTCCTCTTTTGACCTTTTACCTTTGACTTTTTTCTTTTTTTTACATTAATCTCTTGGGTAAAAATTGCCTTTTTTTTATTAATAATAATAAAAATATTAAAAAAGCTGTAAAACTCTCTGTTGTTTTTATTTTTTAGTCTATTTACCCTCATGCTTTTGTGTATTTTCCCTTTGCCCCATTAGCTTTCTTCATTTATCATACTAATCCCCATATGAATTATGTATCTCATAGTCAAAGAGATATTTATAAAATTGATAGTGAAATTGAAAATTCTATTTAAGAAAAATTTATAATTAAACAGTTAAAATTTACATATATAAATTTATTATATATTTTATTTTATTGTTTTCATGTAAATTATATAACTATTAAATCATATAATAAAATAGTTAGTATATAAAATTTTTTAATATAAAATTATAAAATTAAATATGAAATTCAAT
>CAOGCB010134380.1:0-30859 GCA_948266635.1 Cnidoscolus chayamansa
TTAGATATAAAAAAAAAACATTATATATATATTTTTTTATATATATATATATATATATATATATATATATATATATATATATATATATTAAGGGGTTTTGAAACTAAGAAAAAAAAATATACGACTAACAAGAATAAAAGATACTATAATATATTAATAAAAAAAATAGTAATATTAATATATGAGAATTTTTAAGTGAAATAGAGTAATTAAATGGTTAGCCCTAAGATTTATTGTGTTAGAAAACGAGATTAGTATATAGCTATGGCATGACATTGATTCGCAGATCTGCTATATGTGATACCAGGGATACAGTGAGGTACCCTGATGTGTGGGTGTATAGTGAGATACCCCAAGTGGTTTAAGCTTGATGTGCTTACCACAACGATTGACGGTTTGATCAACCGAGTGGCTTCGGTCCAAACGTATTTGACTGAGCGGCTTCGGCCCAAATGTGTTTTATGACTGATGATCGTATCTGCATTATATTCTTGGGCTAAATGTGAAATGAATTAAATGTGAAATGAAATAAATGTGAAATGACATAAATACGAAATGAAATAAATTGTATATTAAAGTAGGAGTTGGAAATATTATTAGAACTTAGAACTTGATATATAAAATAGTGTACATAAATCATCGATGGATAAATCGAAATGGAAACCATTTACATTAAATGTTATTTTATTGTTATCATTTACACTCACTGAACAAAAATGCTCAGTGTATTGATTTTTATCACACGCAGGTACCAGTCATCGTAGGTATTGATTTGTGAAGGCCGCAAAGACGTGACGGCAAGTATCGTAACGTATGTAAATAATTTTGTAATAATTTGGCATGTACTAGGAATATTATAATATTGTAAAGTTAATGTTTTTTAAAAAAAATTGAAACCTTAATTTTGGGTAGCAGAAGAATGTTAATATTTAATTTAGCATAACTAATTTTCTTATTATTATAAATTGTTATTCTGAAACTATTGAATTATTTAACACCACTTATCTGGATTGTTTTTAAGTCTCGGTAAGGGGTGTTACAAAAATAGTGGAGGACTAAAATGAGATTTTGCTAAGAAGGCACAGAAATTTAGATTCGATCATTGAACCTGTTAATAGGGATACTATTTCACGAACTTGATTTCATAATAATATTATTACATTCCTTTATTATTGGTGCATTTATATCATTTACATATGTATGATTATTATTGTGTTAATATCTTAAATCGATAATAAAATCATTGACATTCCATAACACAATATAGAGAAAATCATGAAGAGTTCATAATATGAGATTCTTATTACTTGTAAATGTGTCAATACCTAAACTATCTATTGATGAAACGGAACATCATCAATAGAAATAAAATGACACGTATTATACTCATTGACTAGGTCAACAGTGGTTCTCATAACTGTGAGTATAGCGATATTCATAGTTAATATGTGGATGCTTGTTTTGAGAATAAGTACACGGGAGACCCGATAGTGAGCTATTCATCTTGATATGAATAACTCACATTGTATCGATTGTGCATTATCCTTTGACTTGAGATCATCAAGGATACCTTAAGTATATAAGTGATACTGTGACTCAAAAGTTTGATGATTTGCCATAAAGTATCTATAGATGAGAGATTGGGTATAGTGATAATATTTGAAGGAAATTGAGTGATCAATAAAGGATTCACCGATCCCGAATAAAGTAGAAATTTTATTGTTTCAAAAACTCGAAAAGAAATCTTTGGCTAGAGTAGAGTCCTAAAAGGTAACATTTTATGAGATTAAATGTAATGGTGAAAGACACAATGCATGGTTGTAGCACTCTTTATCGGAACCTATGAAGACCCAAGCAAGATGTACTACTGGATTGTCTATTATTGTTATCTATCTTATTTTGCATAGTTATTTTATGCATAATTTTTTATGAATATTTTATTTTTATAACTTTTTAACATTATTAGATTAAAAATCGACAACGCTTTCCCTGTATATAAGGGCCCCAAAAATAAGTACGCCTATTCTTGTTGCAAAATATATATAACTGCATCATCATACAAACATTCCATCATATAAAATATGTTATAGCAATCTAATTTACAAGCTAACATATTATTTAACTATATACAACTCTATGTACATACAAAAATTAGTAAAATACGTAAGTG
This sequence comes from Cnidoscolus chayamansa, assembly GCA_948266635.1. Taxonomy (NCBI): domain Eukaryota; kingdom Viridiplantae; phylum Streptophyta; class Magnoliopsida; order Malpighiales; family Euphorbiaceae; genus Cnidoscolus; species Cnidoscolus chayamansa. Next base: position 2,171 of record CAOGCB010134380.1, read on the forward strand.
TCAAAGTTCTGGGTAGACCATCTAATGTGATCCTAAACAAAACAACTATGTACATACTCACACATGCATACACACTTGGACATCACTTAAATTTAGTGTCTAAACTCAAAATTCATTCACTCTTGCACCTCCTTTCAATTTTACAGAATCTTTAGGATATATTTAGGTTAAGTTTGGCATAAGAAACCGCTTAAGATTCCCCTCTCAAGTCATACCAAAATCAGCTACAAACCAAAACACAACCAGTAATTTTTGTCTTTCAAAATTCTGCATGTATACAACTTTGATTCAATTTGAATTAAACTTTCTCCTAACAAATTTAAGGTTCTGGTCACTTATTCACAAACTCTAAGGTGTTATGCAACCTCCCAAATCAATTAGAACAGAACATAATTCAACCAAAACAAAATATATAAAGCAAAAGAACCATGTGTTGCAATTTATGCTCAAACAATACCCTATCTTGGTGCCACCATCAAAATTCAATTTAAAAGCATACTAAACCTGATTTTCTTTGGCTCTCGCTGATGTATACTACCTCTTAGGATGTTATGAAGATGTTTTGGGTGTTGGGACATTTGAAAACCTTCCCAAAATTGATGGTTTGCAAGCTTAGATGGAGGCTGCCTATGGTGGAATGTGTAGGAATGGTTGATGTCCAATTTGGAGAGATAAATAAGCAACTAGTATTCTGCTTCTTTATCCTTGTTTACCTTCTTTTTCTAATGTTGAAGGACATATGTAGGGTTGGAATCATTTTGGGTAGCCCGTACTAAATTTAAACCTAATTCATTTTGGTTAAAGTTTTGGGTCAATTACCTATATAAAGAACATTAAGCGGCTAGCCACAAGGGAGGAAAAATGTTGAAGGGGGAGATTCCATCATAAAAACGTAAAAGGGAACACATTGAGCAATTGCCTCCCACACAAGGAAGCCTAACCGTTGCCCCTTCCTCCTTCATCTTACTTGCTGTCAATTTCCACATAGCAAGTGGAGTTGATCAGCACTTGTTCACTGTCCCTTGAAGATTCAAAGCAAGCATCTTCTCTGTGGATCAATGTTGGAGGTGATCCTGCAAGGGATTATTATGGTTTACTACAACCAGGTAATGAAAGAAAAGTAAAAGAATAAGGGTATTCCGCCAATTTCCATATAAGTTTCATTAAACCCCTTGATATTAATGAATGCCTTGCGCGATAACATGATCCTTGAGATCTTATGATAGTTTAATTTCGTTGCCATAACATGATAGTCCTAGGATAGATCCCAATAGTACTATGATTTAGAATCCGAATGATTCAAGATGAATCCTCTTGTACATCATTCGCTTGATCTGAGTCATTTCCCTACGTATCCGAGTGATATTGAACCATTATCTTTCAGAACCAAATTGTAACATTTTACCGAGTGATGACTTACTTACATTCTTTTGTCACCAAACTATAGCCCTAGCCAAATGATGTCATGGCTCATCTTCGACTATCGAGTTATTATTCGTCGACTTTGGTCAAACAATGACTCAGTAACATCCTTTAACCCTTTTATTTTATTATTCTGAATTACAATACATATTTGTCGAACTAAGAAAATCCTTAGTAGTATCCTTGGCTACTACTATAGCCTGGCAAGAAGTTTCACTACCAGTAGCCAAACTATTATTCTGACTACCGGAAATTGAGTTTTTCCCAAAAGGTCAAAACTCAACTTCTTACCATTTTCGATTCTCATAACCTGTTAAACTCATTTCTAACATCAAAACACATTCTTATACCTATTTCATCAACATTTCAACTCAGTAACATCAGCAAAAATAATTTAAACATAACATAAACATCATTTCATACATTCATAACAACTTTCATCCAAAACTTGCAACTTTAACAAATTTCTTAAAACATTCATAAATGGTACCCAAATCACAATGTAGTAGCATTTGTGGTGTTTTCTCAACTCAAAATTTATAAAAACATCATTTTAACACAAATCAAATATACATTTACCCAAATCCACAAAATTGGGGTTCAAACCTTAAAATAAAAAATTTCTATACGTTCTTGTTTTTTACTTTCATGGTGCCCCCCCCCACCCCCCCCTAAAAAAAATATAAGAATCATATTAATAATATGTTTGAGGATAAATCGATGGAAAGGGACTTGGACCCTTGGAGACTTGCCGATGGGTCTCCTTCTAATGGCCCGATTCCTCTTGATCACTACTTACCACAATGGCTCCTTCTAGTCTACTATGATTTCTACAATCTCTTTACTAGTTCTTGCTAACCCTTCACTCTTCCTTACTCTTGCTTTCCAAGATTCTCTTTGAGAGGAAGAGAGAATGAAAAAAATAGTTCTAGGTTTCCAAAAGCCCTTCTTCAAGCGACTTTTCTCACTTATCTAGTGAGAGTGATTTGGTTGGAGATTTGGGAATCCAAACCTTTGGTTTAGTTTCCCTTGCCTCTATTTTTGTCCACTCATCAAATTCCAATTTAATTCTCTCAACTTCAATATTTTGCAATTTGATCCTTAATTACTTTAAATTTTATAATTTTTTGAACCATTCAATATTTAAAATTTTTTATTTTAAACCCTACTTTCTATTCTGGTCCGATTTCTAAATATTCTATTTGAAAAATTAGATTCCGACAACGGAAAAGTGTTAGGTGTTACAAATAGACTCCTTGTGAGCGGAAAACTAAGGAGGATAGACGAAATCATCCAAACATCAATGAATCTGAGTAATCTTAACTATTATGAACATTGGGAGTTTGAACATGGTATGCATTAGAAGGGTGGTTTCTTTTTGCTCAAAAGAGGTTTGAGTGGCGATCATCATATCAGTAAAAAGAAAATTGTAGAAAAGAAGTAGAAACTAACAAAGAAAAAGCAAAATTACCTTGGAAAGGGTCACCCAAACCATATTATAAAAAGGAAGTAAAATAAGAAGTCCTTAAAAAGAGAGCAAAGTTTGCATAAGTTGTAAGAGATGAAGAAGAAATATGGCCACACAAAGGTATATATAAGACCATAAGCCCTTAGATAAATGTGTCCCATTTAATAGTCCTAATTATATGGAGAGGTTTTCCAAGCGTCAATACTATTGGAAGATCGTCAGCATCGTTTGAGAATTTTGAAGAGAGAAAAAATTTAATACTTTAGTCTCCTATATGTTTTAGACAACTCGAGGTCTTAGAGACGGGTCCATTAGCTCATGAAAAGACATCTTAAGACAAATTTACTAAGAACTCCAACACAAGGTCTCCAAGGAGAACACTTCAAAACAATTTCGGAGTCTTATAGTAGAAATCTGATATAACTCAATATCAATCTCCTAGCTTTGAACATTTACCTTATGCAAGTCTTTAAGAAATAATGAACAAGCAAGAGACACGTGGAGACGAGCCAAAGAAGAGCCCCACAAACTATTCTCACAAGCCAATTTGGTTTGACCGAAATTGAGCCATATTCTTCATAAAAGATAACTATAATTATCACAACATACAGGATAAGTACGACACTTATTCAAAATCTCATATAAGTGTCTATTCAAAAGTAATATTCTATCAAGATTATAACTCCTTTATAGACTAAAAAATCTAAAGAAATCATGATTTTTACCTGAAAAGTCTATGTGAAGGGATCTATAACAATCATATACGCATTTTGAATCTTATAAGAGATTTTTTTTTATTCTTCTAGAATCTTTATTGAGTTAAGTATCGGAATAGTTGCGATTGAGAATCTGACCATCTTTATTTTTTAATTTTTTTCAATAAAAACACATTATTAAGTACATGTCATCAAAATTTTCGGAAGCAAAATCACTTGTCATATTTTAATTGGTTATTTTAAATAAAATATTAATTTATAATAACAATAAAAAGAGAAGAACTAACTTGGACACATGAATGTCCAGGTACATTCCCTTCCTTTTTCATCTCCCGTGAAGATCTCACTCGTGTATTGTCCCCTGCAACTTTCTCATCCTGTCCATTCACCTCTCCGGACCCAACAACCGTCTCCCAGGTAACAGTTCTATTAAACGAGGACCTCCGTGTGACTTTGGAGAATAAAAAATATAACGAGGTACAAATTTTTCGATAGGAGTTTGTGTGTTGGGCAACATATTCATAAGATGAGCGTGGCAGAAATGAGAATGTTAAGATGGATGTGTGGTCATACTAGATTGGATAAAATTAAGAATGAGCATATTCGATAGAAAGTACAGGTAGCGGAGGTTGGTGATAAGGTGAGAGAAGGAAGACTTAGATGGTTTGGGCATGTTTTACGGAGACCTCTCAATGCAGCGGTCCGCAAGGGGGAGAACCTGATGGTTGATGGGGCTAAGAAAGGTCGAAGTAGACCTAAGACAGTTTGGAAGGTAGTAATAGATAGGGACTTACGAGCCTTAAATATTAATACAGATTTAGTTAGTAATAGACTTGAATGGAGGCGTAAAATCCGAGTAATGGAAGGAGTGTAATTGGGTTATTACCTGAGAGCTTATTTGTTAGAGGATTCATACAGCCGACCCCAACTTGTTTGGGATTAAGACTTTGTTGTTGTTGTTATACACAACAAAGTTATTTGAGTAAACAGCAAATGTATGTATCCTATCCAATAAAATCCAAAGAGGCTTATGTGTAACAGAACCAGCCCAGCTGGAGAAATTAGTTTCTGTTTAGCATTATTTGCTTTTCAGATAAGCACCTCCATATATGTTGATTATAAGTATTAAAAATTGGCTTTAAATAAAATATGCATATTTTAACAATAAGAACTGCAACACGACTAAATTAAATCTTATCAAGCTGTTTTTTTAACACAGTATTTTTTTTTTCAAAATGGGGCCTGGTTTGGTCAAGTCCTGAAAAAATTCCAATTAGTTCATCACGTGATGCGGAAAAATCCTCATAATAGGACTATTCTTCTGAACAGAACCCATAATATCACTCGTCGTAAAAGTTTGGTTGGCCTGTTATGGGTTACACCAGTTATATATAACCACATTTGACATTCAGATTAGTACATGGAAAATTGTATTTAGAAATTTTATCATCTGGTCTAAACATTAAGGACTAATTTCTTTGGTTGGAAAGGGGGAAAAGGTAACATTTTCCAATTAGACATGCTTACCCTCCATCAAGGTGCTCCTTGAATATCTTATCAAATGCACGGCAAAGTTCCAAGATAGTGTATAGTTGTGCCTAAAAATTCATCTGTCAATTAACCACTGATAGAAAGAAATAGCACATTAGTGAAGAATGATAAAAGAAGAAATAAGCTACTCACCCCAGCATCAACAGCTACAGGCCTACCAAGATGGTCCATCTCTGATTCAAGTTCCTCAATGCTTTTATTTATCAAGGATGTGATGCTTGGAATTCGAGCCCTAATTACCGTCTCCAAGTGCTGAAAAGATGTCATCATCAGAATCATAGAACAACCTTTTTCTTTTACCAATCCTAAAATGCCGTATATGAAATTCCAAACCTTTGAGAGAAGTTTTGCAAGATATTCTGAACCCATTTTATTGGCTAAATGCCCATAATCAGGACTGGTTGCAAAATACTCGCGCTCCTTGCGCCTTGCAACAATCATATCTACATTTTTGTTAATATCCGCTTGCGAGCGGTTAACAATCCCAACCCAAGGATGCTGCAGCTGGTAAGATCTTCCTTCAAGAACCTTAAACAAAAACATCAATTATGCATCACATGGTAGTGGAATTAGAAACTCCAGTAAGAACAAGACAAAATAAAGGGGGAAAAGGGAGTTAAAGCTTACATCTAATGCGTTGGTTCCTTTGTCCATCAAATCCAACTTTGTTAGGACGCCAAAAGTCCGTTCACCTAAGGAAATTCACAAACAAAAATTTAGATAGGAAGTAACCAACGTATAATGCAAAAGTTAAAGAGCATACCTGAGGGATCCACTTCCCTAGAAAGTTTGATAGCATCAGATGTTGCTATATCTTGGTTTGCTGGAGATATAGCAAGTATGACACAATTAGGCTGCAAATATTGTGCAGTAAGCAATCAGAATACAAAATAACATCTGGACAAAAACAATGATCAACATACAACATTCTGCATTTCACATATCCCCCATCATATTTCACATATTTATACAAGCATTGTGGAGCCACAAACTCAACCAGCTGACAAATGTGATTCATCAATACAACTGGATTCCACCAGCTGCTTATGTGCAAACGTACCCATCAGAAATTAGAAGGGTTAGTTAGCATACAGAAGATCACGCATAAATGATAGAAGTTGAGGTGCCCATTCATTTTGTCATGACATTGCTAAGCAAAGCACAGTTTATATAGTAGTTCTAATCATAAGAAATAAACATGACAATCTGTCCCCTAACAATGAAAAAAAATGCATAATTACATCTCATTACCTTTTCAACATAAGAACGGACCATTGTCTCAATGTCTTGAACAATACTATCAGGCTGTCCCTCTGAGAAAAATAATGCATTCAATTCAGGACGAATATTAAAATAATGTGCAAGTTAAGTTCAGCATGAAGAACTAAGTAGAACATACCAACAGCAACTTTTGTTAAGCCAGGTAAATCAATCAGGGTTAAGTTGACAACTGCAAGCCAAAGTGAACCAATTAAAAAAAGTCAGGATTTCAAACTTGGGCGACATGAATATAAGATCTACAACTTCTAAAGTATTACATGGTCAAGTAATTTCATGGACAACTAATTGACTGGACTCCAGCACAAATTTGAATAACATAATAAAAAATAAAAACAATAATTATATACCATTTGGAGAATAGATGCTGAGATGAATAGGAACAGGAGAAATTTGTTTTGTTTTTCCTGTCACTCTATCAGTTTCATCCTGAATTTCCTTGCGAACAAGGGCTGCATGTTTTACATAAAATAAAATTCTCGATCAGCAAGTGAATCTATAGAGATATTGAAGAGAATGCATTGCACCATAAATTACAAACTTACCAAAATCAGTGAAACGCCTCTTAGGAAGATGAAGAAACTCAGCATACTCCTGTGATCCCTCCTCAATCTTATGAAGCTGCAAGACCAAAGGTCTCCTTGTAACAATCCCTACAAGCATCGTTCGGAAACAGCTCTATTAAACATTACGTTTAAAAAAAAACTTTGGAGTTAAATCTTTTTACTCGGTTATCGTACGAAAGAATTAAAGAGGCGCAAACCTGATCCTCTAGGAAGAAAGTCTCGACCTACTATGCTCTCCAAGACCGAAGATTTTCCCGAACTCTGCTTTCAACAACCAAATTCCAAATGAAAAAGTAAGATATTTAACAGATCACAGAAATATGGAGTCTTTCTTTCTATGTGACCCACTCTGTCAAGCACACAGTCTATACTAAGTTAACGTTAACCACAGTTCCTCTGTCACATCCTGGGATTTTGATTTCTCAATAAACATTTTGAATATTTATCTTCTCTTCAGAAGCATGGGCTTTTGGTTTCTCAATTGATAAGAAAAAAGAAAAACAAGGAGAAAGAAAGAAAGACCTGTCCACCAACGACGGCAACAGAAGGAAGAGCTTCCCAGAGAGAAGAGAAAGAATTATCTCCACCTCCATAGTCTCCGAGCACAGTACAAGCTCTCTGAATCCGATTAACCAAGCCTATCAAGCTCTCCATGGTCGTCATGTTCAACAAAAAACAAAACTAAGATCGGATAGACTTTTAAAACGACTTCGGAAACCCTAGGATGAGAGAACTAAAATTGCAGAAAGAGCAGCCGAGAAGAAGAAGAAACAGCCTGACTTGGAATAGTCGCCCAAAAGTTTGAAAGAATACTACGAAAATTTCGAAAGCTTGGATTTGGGCTTAGGCTTGCCCGTTATGGAAACGTCATTAGGGTCCGCATTTCTTTTATGGTATAATTAGTCAGAAATGGAGTTCTTAATAAATTTATTATTTCATTTCTATTTAAAGAATAAATTTCTTAATTTTTTTTATATAAAAATATTTTTAATTAATTTGTTTTATTAAAATATTTATGTTATTTAGTTTTCATAATTTTAATTATTTAAAATAAATAAATTTGTAGCTGATTTAATAAAATAATTAAAGAAGTTAATTTTATCAGAAACTTAAAGTAATTCCCTTTTATTTTATTTTGATACTGTGATGCATTTGAAATTTTGAATTTTGAATCTTCAAAACGAGTGGACCCTATTTTTTTCTTTCCCTTCTTTCTTATATATATATATATATATATATGTAAAATAATAATAATTTCCGTTTGCAGTGGGCCGCCCTTTTGATATTTATTTCTTCATTAATCGTGGACTGAAGTGAAATGGAATTGTCGTTGGACCGTTTTCTGCCCGTTGGTATTTTCTTTTTGATCTTGCTATGCTATTATAGAGCATGTTAACCGTTCCAGCAAGCAAATAATAAATTTCGATACTCCTAAAATAAAAATAAAAATAAAAAAAATATTTGAAAAACTGTTATAATTTATATTTTAAAAATACATCAAATTTAATTTTAAAATAAAAGTTGAATATTTTTATAACTAATATATTTAATATAAGTATTTCTCTTAGCCTCGATTACAATAACAACACCTAATATACTCATAAAAATAGACATCCGACTTTTCTCAATATAATTTTGTTAGAAGTAGTAGCTTGGCTTGTAACTTTTATGCTTCATCCCATTTTGCTCTAAAATACTAAAAAAAATGGAAGGAAATTTTTTTAAAATTATACATTTATCACTATATTTTTAGGTTTTTTTTTTTGGTATTTAAGAATAGAATTTTATTTTACAACACTACTGTATTTTTAATAATAGCCTTTTTTTTTATCTAAATATAGTAAAAAATTATTATTCATTATAATCATACTTTTCTCCTCTATTTATACACACTGTAAAGTTTGCTACCACTGTATTTTTAATAATAGCCCTTTTTTTTATCTAAATATAGTAAAAAATTATTATTCATTATAATCATACTTTTCTCCTCTATCTATACACACTGTAAAGTTTGCTACCAGGGCTCGTACTTCTTGAGAACAGAACGTGAATCATCAAAGTCTCTCCTGACGGGCTGCAGCATCTGGCTCGTGTTGAGTGTATTGTTGTGGACTGGGAAATGATGGGTTCGTGCCGTCTTGTGTTACGCTTCCTCCAATATAATTAAAAAAAAAAAGAAAAAGATTACACTGTATAATCCAACGGAAGTTTATTATTTAAAAATGTAAAAAAAATATTTATAAACATAAAATAATTTACAAAAATTAATATTACTCTAAAAACGTGACTTAAAATTACATTTTCAAAAAAAAATGACATTTAAAATAATATTCTCTATTTTATTAATACTTTTAAATTTTATACTTTTAAATTTTATACTTTTAAAAATACTTATCTAATTAACATTTTTAAACGTATTTAATTTCTCTTATATTTAATAATTTTAAAAACGCAATGTTAAATAGCATTTTTAAAATAATATTATTTTTTAAATTATTTTATTTTTATAAATAATTTATTTTTTAAAATAATTTAATTTTTTTATATTATTTAAATAATAAACCCAACACAATGGCATCACATATTGAAGGACATATCTTGGGGCTGAAGCTCAATTAAATTAATTAAAGCAATTTGAATTTTAACTCAAAAGTAAGAAAACTAAAAATTAATCTTCTTCATTTTAAGATTAAATCAAAGAAATAAAAAAAAAAGTTTAGTCTAAAAGTTAAAATTTTTAATTCTGTTCTAAGTATATAAATTAATAAATTTGTTTCAAAATTTTTTTGTTAAGTTAGATTGAATTTTTGTGTTTAATTTAGATACAAAATTTAAATGAACTAAATCAAATTTTAATAGTAGGATAAAAAAAGAACATTTAGCCTTATTTTAATTTATGTATAAATAACTATATAAATATAATCTAGTGTGGATAAGTTCTCTAAAATGTTTTTAGGATTAGTACTCAATTTTACTTTTATATATTGAAAAGTTCAATCTAATTGTTTTAACTTTTTTCTGTCTAAATTAAATTTTGTTTAAACTCAATTTAACTTTAAAAAAAATCAATAAATTCAAGTTTTGATTTTGAGTCAATTTTAAGATATCAAAAAATTCAGATAAAAAACCATGAAAATAGGCTTCTTGAATTTTCATCTAAATCAATAAATAAAAACGTTATCACAAAAAAAATTATTTTTAGACTGAATCAAGCTTAAATTGAAAAATTTAAACTAATTTAATAAGTTAACAATGACAAAATTGAATATTCATGTGAACAACGGTAAAAAAAAAAAAAAAAAAAATTATAGCCAATGTTTTTATACCTTGGATAATTGCACCTCAACCTTAATCGCTGTTCCGTGGCCTCACAAAATAGCCAACACCACAGTAGAGAGCGATATTATCGTCCCACACAGTGGTGCTCCAGGGGAAGAACCTTCGCATCAATAGTGATTGTGGACCTTGTGATTATACATTTATGTGATGAGTTAGATAACTTATGGAGCTTTCAAGAAATTTGAACATCCGCTCTGAGGCCTCAGAGGTAGGAAGTAAACCCTTGCCATTGACTTATTTGGAACACATTGCCATCCCACTTCTCATACTAACAAAAATTTTGAAGGATGAAGGGTGGCCCATGTATAGAAACAGAATCACTAAATACGAGAGGGATTGAATGATCAATTTTAGTCAATATTTACTTAAACTATACATATTTAAGATCTACAGACATATCCATCCCAAAATTATAGAAACTGGAAACGTTCTTATTGATGCCAACTAACATTGAACATATAGCATAATGAACTCGCCAATGCGTTGCAAAGTAGAATCACAACATATAATGGGAAGACTCACTCCTTGTAGGCCAATGTTGGGTAACATATAATGGGAAGACTTCATGCTCAGTCGTTCTTATAGACCAATGTTGGATACTCTGGGCTCCACATGTTGTTCTTCACAAATTCTAGGATTTCCTCCTGCATGTCACATACAATTTTCGCATTCAGCATTTTCAAGAATTCTCATTGGATGGTGGGTGAGAGCAACCATGTGTCTGAATCATCCAACCATCTAAATTACTTGTTGAAACAGATTCAAGTTTTAGGTTCATTTTGTTTTATTCAAAATTACAGTTGTCTTGGATAAAAGGATTAATATGATGACCAGATTGGACTCCCCATGATTGGAAAATGCACAAACGAAGAAAAAAGTTTGATTAATGGATCAACCACACACTAGTTATAAAAAATTATAGAGGCTAACTTCAATCTGAAGTCATACCAATTCCATCTTCAAAACGACATTTTTGAGTAAAAGAATACACCTCATTAAGTTTTTGAAGTTCTCGAGCATCCATCTCACGGTATCCTTCCGCAAGATCCTCTTCTATGGCTTCCTTCACCACAGCTGCAGCTACTTCCTTTGTTATATCTCGTATTCTGCAAATACGTTTGAGGTCAGGAACATGCATGACCCCTGTGGATTACAAAACCTTTGGAACTCATGAGACAGTAAACAGTCATTGAAGATAAGTGTGTACCTAGATGTTGAAGGGTATATGATCCCTTGCATAACCTCATCTTCTGTCATATATGCAGCAAGGCTGCAAATGGTTTTGGATCAAACAATTGAAGTACATGACGAAAGCAATACTGTCAAACAATCATAAGAATATTTTTAACATTTTCTTTTTTCAATGAGGGACAGTTGTTTCATTTGCACAGATAATTGGTGGCCACAGTTTTTTTAGGGGCTATTCCCATTCAGATTCCTGGTTACCTCACAGACTATCTAAACAAAAAACAATTGCCAACAGATTTGCTGAATTTAGTTTGCATGGAAAAGGTATGTGTTTCATTATTGCTTCTTACAGTGTTTATACAGATTGATGAAGTGGAAATACACAAGTGATGTTAAGTAGAAAATAGAAACGGTGTTGTGTGTGATGAGTTCTAGTGAAAACGATGCCGTTCGTAGCTTGTACACCCCCCCTCAAGATGGAGACACCTATAGTTGCGGGAGTCCCATCTTGGACAGGAGAAATTGAAAGTGAGCGATGCTTAGGGTTTTGGTGAAGAGATCGGCGAGCTGTAGATGAAAGGGGACATGTGAGAGCGAGAGAAAGCCTTTAGTGACCTGGTCCAGAACGACATGACAATCGATGTCCAGGTGTTTTGTGCGCTCATGAAAAACAGGATTGTTGGCAATATGTTGAGCAGCTAGATTGTCGCAATACAAAGAGATGGGGAGATGTAACGGAATGTGGAAATCTCGTAAAAGGTAAGTGAGCCACTGTAATTCACAGACAGTGGAGGCCATACTGCGGTATTCAGCTTCAGCAGAAGATCTGCTAATTGTGTTTTGTTTCTTGGTTTTCCAGGAGATCAGAGAAGAACCCAAGAAGATGCAAAAACCAGTTAAGAATTTGCGTGTCGCAGAACAAGAGGCCCAGTCGGCATCAGAGAAGGCAGTGAGAGTGAGATGGTTCTGACGAGGAAAGAAGAGACCTCGAGTAGGACAACCTTTCAAATATCTGAGGACATGAATAGCTGCAGACCAGTGGGATGTGCGAGGGTGCTGCATGTGCTGACTCAATTGCTGAGTAGCATAGGTGATGTCGAGTCGAGTGGCACTAAGGTAAAGTAATCTGCCTATTAATATGCGATATTGATCAGGGTTGGGTAGTAAGTCTCCAGTAGTGGTGTCGAGTTTGAGGCCTTACGGGAAGGGGGAATTAGAGATTGTGGCATCAGTCAATCCTGTATCTTTGATAATATCTAATACCAGTTTTCTTTAATTGAGGTACAACCCTGAGGAGGAGCGGGCAATTTCAAGACCAAGGAAGTAGCGGGCATAACCGAGATCCTTGATAGTAAAACGCTTATCCAGGTACTGTTTTACCTTCAGAATATCTGCTTCATGGTTACCTGTAATGAGGATGTCATCGACATAGACAAGTAATGCTAGAAATTGATTAGGATTAGAATAAATAAATAGGCAGTGATCAAAGGTAGATTGCATGAAACCATAGCTTTGTAGGCTAGCAGTGAGCTCTTTATTCCATAATTTGCCGGCTTGTTTGAGACCATAGAGACTTTTAACAAGCTTGCAGACTTGACCTGGTTTAGCTTTAGTATATCCCTGAGGTGGGGTCATATAGAGGTCTTCTTCAATATGTCCGTGTAAATAGGCATTATTGACATCCAATTGGTGGATAGGCCAGTTCTTGTGTAATGCAACAGTGAGGAAAACTCCCACAGTGGTTAATTTGGCCACTGGAGAGAAATTATCCACATAATCAATACCTGGAAGTTGGCTGAAGCCTTTAGCCACTAATCGGGCTTTAAAATCTGTCAACCTGACTAGTAGGGGTGTATTTGATCCTATACACACATTTGGAGGCAATTGCCTTCTTGCCCTTGGGAAGAGATGTGAGGATCCATGTGTTATTGAGCTCCAAGGCATGGAGTTCGTCTTGTATGGCCTGTACCCATTTACTGTCCTCTATGGCTTTAAGATAAGTAGTAGGTGTGGTGGTCATAGATACATTAGCCACAAAAGAGAGATAATGAGGGTTAATGATGGTTCAGAAATGAAAGAAGAGAAAATAGGGATACCTGAGGAATCTGTAGCAGTGTTGGTAGATGCAAGCGGGGCTAAACATGATTCTGTGTGGGAGATAAAGTCATCCATCCATTTAGGAGCAGTGTGAAATCTGGTGCTTCGTCTGAGGGGAGGGGGGTCTGAGTTATAGGATGAGGAGATAGATGTAGGAAGGGGAGGAGGAGATGATGGAAATGGGGAACTGTCTTGGGGTAAGATAGGATTAGGTAAGATGGAGGGTGGAGGTTGTGTGGTAGAGTGAGATTGGAGGTATGGGAAGTGAGATTCATGGAAAATGACATCTCTGGAGACTGTAATTTGATTTTTGGTGAGGTCATAAAGTTTGTAGGCTTTCACGCCAGGGATGTAACTAAGGAAGATACACTTAGTAGCTCAGGGTTGGAATTTAGACTTATGAGGAAGGGTGTTGGTGGCAAAACACAAACAGCCAAATGTCTTGAGTTGAGTGTAATTGGGTGTGGTGCCATAAAGTTTCTCAAATGGTGTGATCCGGTTGAGAACAGGTGAGAGTAAGCGGTTTATGATATAGGTAGCAGTAAGTAGGGATTTGGTCCAAAATTTTTCTGGGAGTTTGGATTGTAACATAAGAGCTCGAGCTACTTGGAGTAAGTGCTTGTGTTTCCTTTCCACCACCCCATTTTGTTGGGGGATGTAAGGGGTAGACCTTTGGTGTAAGATGCCATTGGTTTTGAGCCAAGCTGAACATGGAGCATTGACAAATTCTGTTCCATTATCAGACTTGATCACTTTGACTGTTTTGTTGACTTGTGTATGAACCATGGGGATGAATTCCTGCAGAATGTGGAGGACATTGCATTTCTCAACTAGCATATAGGGCCAAGTAGCTCGGGTAAAGTCATCAACAATAGTCAGCATATATTTTGTATTATTGATAGATGGGGTGACATATGGTCCCATAGGTCTACATGAATGAGATCAAATGCATTAGTACTGATTTTGCTTTTAGAGAAACATATTCTCTGTTGTTTTGCTAGAGGGCAAATATCACAAAGGTAACTTTGACAGTCTCTGTCATCCAATACACTCATGTGTTGGAGTTTCTTATAGGAAGGGTGCCCCATTCTGTTATGCCAGAGAGTATAAGTCTTTAGTGGTGTGGTATGGGTAATATGGGCTGCAGAGGTCTGCTGGCTTGGTGGTGTGGATGCACGAATCTTGTATAACCCCAAGTGCATCTTCCCAATAGCTAGCAGATCCTTGGTCATCAGGTCTTGCAAAGTACATTGGTCATAAGTAAAATGAAATGAAGCCTGTTGGTTTTGAGTGAGTTTACTAACAGAGAGCAGATTATATTTGAATGATGGCAAGAATAGGACATCTGTTAATGTCAACTTAGAGCTAATACAGACAGTTCCCCTACATGATACAGGGAGCTTGGTTCCATTCGGTAACAAGACAAAACTAGGCTGGGGCAAGTGTTCATAGGTTGAAAACAGGTGGATATTGTTACACATGTGAGCAGTGGCTCCAGTATCTATAATCCACTCACCTAAAGGCTTACCATTAGAGCCACTAGAGTAGTAGATTGAGGACATACTGCAAAGCCAACGTAGCCTACACAGCCTGCTTCATTAGTAGAATTGGCATTGTTACCTTGATTATACCCCTTCATGAATTTCATTATTTCTTGCATAAATGACTCCATATTAACTGGACTGTGTTTGCAATCGTATGTTGATTCGCTTGCTTGTGCAACTGAGTTAGTTCTGCTCTTATCCTTCCTTGATTTGAGCTCATGGAACCACTCATGGTATCCATGGAGCTTGAAGCATGTATCCTTCACATGTCCTGTAGCCTTGCAATAGGAACAAATTCTATTTTCTTTCCTCTTGGAGTAGGACTTATTTCTTCTATCTTCCTTCTGGCAGTCATTGTTGTGAACTGTCATAGCTCTATTTTCAAACTCGGTATTTTTAATCTGTACTTCCTTTTGTCTTTCAACTCTCAAGACCATTGAATAGGCCTTGTTTACATTAGGTAATGGTTCCATGATGAAAATCTGGTTCCTAACATTGTCATTCGTGTCTTTTAGTCCCATGATGAACTGCATCAACCGATGCTTATTCTCTATTTCAGCAATCAATTTTGCTGAGCCGCATTCACAAGGAGGTATATGTTCTAAACATGAATATTCATCCCATAGTTTCTTTAGTTTCGTGTAATACATCATTAAGGATTCATTCTCCTGCTTAATGTTACTGATTTCTTTCATCAATTGGTACAGCAGTGGTCCATTACAGTCGTTGAACCTTTCTTTAATCTCTTCCCATAGCTCAAAGGCATTGTTTGCATAAAGGAATGCATCTGCTAGGTCTTTGGATAACGCATTCAGTATCCATGACATCACCATGTTATCTAGTCTCTGCCAGTTCTCATATTTTGGATCATTCAACTCAGGTATTGTACATTTGCCGTTAATGAATCCTAATTTATCCTTTGCTTTGAGTATGATTATCATAGATCTGCTCCATGTTTGATAGTTGTTTCTGGTGAGAGGTGAGCTTACCAGTGATAGGCTCGGATGATCGGAGTGGAGCACATGAGGTAATTTTGCATCCTTCGATCCAACAAAATTTGCCGGTTCATTCATTCTGTTGATTATTGCTGTGAATCTAATAGTTTTAGTTCAATGCGGGAAGGACTTGCAGAAGATCATGAACTGTATGGAGCGATGGAGATTGGCGATCTGAGAATCTAGATCTACTTGGGAGTGGCACAGGAATGACGGTTACACAGGAAAGGCAGCTCTGATACCATGCTGAATTTAGTTTGTATGGAAAAGGTATGTGTTTCATTATTGCTTCTTACAGTATTTATACAGATTGATGAAGTGGAAATACACAAGTGATGTTAAGTAGAAAATAGAAACGGTGTCGTGTGTGATGAGTTATGGTGTCGTGTGTGATGAGTTATAGTGAAAACGATGTCGTTCGTAGCTTGTACAAGATTGAAATCTTCCGCTGTTTCAGGTGATGAGTGGTTCTCTCAGCTTCTGATGAATAGGTCAACAAAAAAAAGCTAATTCAGAAAGGACAAGGAGAAATACCATTCAGCTGCAGCCTGTAGCATGCCATCAGAGATGATCCTAGAGCCAGAGAGAAGTGTCCCAAGCCCAATACTGCATGGATATATGGACACACATAGATGAATAGATAAGAGGGACAAAGGAAAGTTGCACATCTCTGTTAAATGCCGCTGGTGAATTGAACTGAGGAAACTAACCCTGGAAAAAGATACATGTTGTTTCCCTGATTACAGTGGCCAACAATACCATTTCCTGTGACATTGGAAAGTTAATACACAATATCCTAAAGTAAACTTCTTTAACTATCCATTACAAGTTGAAATGAAGTTACAATCAAACACCAGCCAGGTTAAATAAAAAATATGAAAAAAGCACATTAATGCTTCATAGATATGAAGAATAAGCATATAGGTCAAACTAAGTCCAATAAATCATAGTAGGTACCAAGATCCACATCTTTGAAGGGACTTCCGCTTGCAAATATAATACTTTCACCCACAATCGAAAATGCTTCTTCAGGAGTGCATTCAGCTGTCAGAAGGGGAAGAAAAAAATGGAAGGAAGAAAAATAACACTTCACATTAGACATCCTTTCTACCTAAAGCAAAGGGAATAAAAAAATGTCCTACCATTTTTTGTAGGGTTTGACATCGCAAAGATTGCTGGTCTAGTTGAAGTTGAACCTTTGAGGGCCTCCAATACCTAATAATAATATAATGCATACAATCATGTTTGCACAGGGAACAATTCACCATGTTAAATCTTTTATTTATAAAAACCTTTAACCATCCAGAAGTTTCATTCAAAAATTCATTCACGAGCTTCTCAGTATCCATTCTATACCTCTTTTGAGAACAATCCTCCAACTGCAGATAATCCTAGAAGAACATCAGGCTTCACTTCCAGCACCTGATTAGCATAGATTAACAAAGGCAAGAATAAATAATTCATCCCAGGTACTCTCATAAATAATATATATATATAATTTTTTTTCCATCAAGGAAGCTCATCTACTTCTTTTCTATTGAATAAATACAGATATAGCATTACATTCTAATAAAGTGATGTCAATACGAACCACTTCTGCAAGGCTTGCGCCCTCCCTTAATCCTTGACGGTTAGCTTCTTTGATCTTCCTTGCAAATGGCAGGGCATCTGGGTCAATATTTTCACGTTCCTCTGTGATCAGACCCTGGATAGAAAACAGTAATGGAATCATGGCATTTAGAAGGGAAAGGGGCCCTGGAAATACACATAATGACAAGCTTGCAAAAATATACAAGATCCAACTTTAACATGAGAACAAGATGAGACATTGAACAGAAATACAACAATGAGGTCCTAAAAGGATCCACCATTTTATATAAGCAAATGTACAATGGGTAAGCAAGTTGTATCAAACTCAAACAGATTTAATGGAGGAAAACATTCATGCATTCATTTTTTTTGTGTCAGGCATATAAAGTGAAAATGGAGTTGTGAAAGTAGGATTTGCACATGATAAATCTAAAATTTGAAGATAATAGCTTCTCACCTGTGCATCAACTACCCAGAACTGACTCCCTGCACTTCTGAAAGCAGATTCATTATTTCCCAACATCCTGGCCATTGTTTTCCTTGCAGCATTAAGAACCCCTATTCCAGCACTGCATATGTGCAAATCATAAGCAAACAAGCCTTAATATACTGTTCCAAACATGCAATTCCTAGGTATTATTTTCCAAATTCCTGCAATAAATGCTATGGATAAAGAGGAAAGCCTATAATTTATTTTAAACACTAAAAAAAAATGTTAAGTTGGCTATATGTTCAATCCAAATAAGCACAAATTCTGGCCTGTATGGTGTCAGCAATATCAATCCATATGGATTATATCTTCAATTAAAGTCATACAGTGCGTCACAAGTACAATATAGGATAACATGCCAATATTTAGACTGACCCAGTTAGCCTTCAGTTAGATGTCATAATTTAGTGCTTGGGTAAATTATGAAAATCAATTATTTTCTTGTGCTTATCATAGTTTAATCAGGATGACAGACCAATATATGTTCTCTTTCTTTGCGTGTGTGTGTGTTCTGGGAACCCCAGTAATGCACCAGTCAACTAACCTTCCAGCACCAGCAACAACAATCTTTTGCTTTGGAAAATCAATCATTGGCCTGCCTTGTGCCCTTACAGCTCCTAGAAGGCCAGCAATTGCAACCCCCGCTGTACCCTGTACTCTCAGGGGAAAACAAACAAACAAATAGGTATTTGCATGTCTCTAAAAAAAAAATAAAATAAAGAAAATAAAGGACAGTAAACAGAACTCAAATGATACTAAAGTAGCGTACTAAAGAAAGGCTCTGCTTGATGAACAAAGGAAAAAAAAAGAGGCTCTGATTAGCTGTATAATTCCCTAAAGGACACTGTTATGGATAGTGGATAAAATTGGGAGTAGGATTAGGATTTAGTTAATTCATTGAAACTGAAATTCTAAGTTAGCGTGAATTAAAATTCTGCAAATTAGAATTCTAATTAGTAATAATTAGTTTATACTAAGACTTTTCTGTAATCTTTTTATATAGGATAATAATTTATCAATAAAGCGAACATATTTCATATTCAAAATTTCAGAGATCTAAAAGTCTCGTTCAACGAGTTTGAGGTATTAAGTACATGCTCCACTGAGCTCATTCCTTGTCCATTGTCCCATGATACGATCTTTAACCTAGGAACTGTTAAGAGAATATTTATTTTCTTATTAGCTTGATTAGATATGATATTAATTCCTCATTAGCATGAATCTAGAGCATGATTCTAGGGTTTGATTTTAGGGATTAACGTCATTTTTAATTTTTTAGTCCTCACCTATATATATAAATATGTACTCTCATATCTTTCTTTGTATTGATTTTTATCATGCTTTTACAGTATGCATATTCTCTTTTTATTGACTATGGAGAATATGCTAGTTAGTAAAGAATCAGAGCATGATTTTCGAGATCCCATGTGAAGGTGTGTGTGCTGGGTCATGAGCTGGATCGTGGAAGCTTTTGTGAATAACGGCTATCAGGTAAGAGCAGGATGCATGTGCTTCTTCAAGTCTTCACAATGCACCATTTCATTAAGGTCAGTCTCCTCCTAAACGCAGTGTTTTCTTTTATTCATATCACAATGTTGGTGTAATTTAATGTATGTTAGAGTTTAAAATGCATGCCATTATTATAATTGTATTAAAATGTATTTACTGTGAGATTTTGGGATTTGTTGTATATGTCCAGGTGAGGCTTATTAGGGTTCCGTCAACCTTAGGTTGATCTGAACTCTAGTGCCAAACTGGCAATAGTAGTCTTGTTTTGATCGTTAAAGGGGACCTAATAGAAACACTTCATCTCCTTTCCTTTTGCATGCTTACCTAGTTTTACAGAACCCACAAAATTTTCAATGAAGAAGTTTGGGAGGTTCTTCGCATATGATCAAATGTTCAAATCAATCAAGGATAGCACTAAAATTTAGACTACAGCTGCTAAAATATGTGTAATGGGCCGGTGCAGATTTGCCAGATGAAAACTTGGACTGAAGATCTGAATTTGTAGAAACGACATGCCAACTTCACCTATTTCATTTAGCAGTATTTGCACAAATTCATCTTTTGTTGTGGTCCATGCAAAATCATTGTATTTTAAAATTGTTTGTGCGTCTCATAAACAGGATTTTGACAACAAACAGTTCTGTGAATCTTATCAATAATAGCTGCTATACCAGGGATATCACAGTCACCAGAAATAGAAAGCTCAAATACCTGGACATCATCATTGAACATTCTGTAGGTATTCCTGTATCTCTGCAATAGCTTGAATGCCCACTTGCTTTGAAAATCCTCAAACTGAAAAAACCTAGTGTCTTAGTATCCCAAGAAAAGTGCCCACAGAGTGAGTTCATTAATATACTAAATTGACAAGACGCATAAAAATTTGAATTACCTGCACAATCACGTGTGGCCAACGAGTAAACACTGCCTCCATGAATTCATCCATTACTGCAACATAGTCATCACCATCAAGGCGGTGTTCTTGCAACCCCAAATCTATCACCAAAAACAAGATGGCAAACTTCTTGTCATGGGGAATAAATTAACATATCAAGCATAAGATAGTATTTAACAAAGATAGAGTACTGATAGTTATGTCAGAGTACAAGAATCTGTTTAAGGCTCTAAATTCTCTCAAGTCCTTGTTCAAGATCATAGATCTGGAATGCAAGTTTGAAAATTCAGGTCAATTTTCCTGCAACAAGAGGGATAACTGAACCGTGATCTTGAGATAGGCATTGTATCACTATCCATATAGTGGCAAAATTCACTTAGAAATTTAATCAAATAAGTAGTAGAATTTTACCTAAGTTGGTATGAGGGTTCTTTCTTAGTAATAACAAATGACCAAAAAAGTTTATATGGATTAGTGTTGTATAAATATTGTTGTTATTTAATATTTCAGCAGGCCATGTATAGGCTATATTCTGTAAGAGAAGATGAAATAGTATTTATTTGACCAAGTAAAAGAGTTCACTCTTATCCTGATCCCTGTCTTCCTGACCTTCTCTTTCCCAGTCAATTGCTTATTTCTCTACACCAGTCTCTCCCTTTATGTTTCTAAAATTCCTCCTTCTCTTTAACGCATCATAGCTCATCCAGGTTACGCTACTAATTCCATTAGTACTCCTCTAAGCACATGCAAAGCATTGTGAATAGAGCCTCAAATCCTTGACAGCCTTTTTTCCCCAAAAGTTTGCATAAGTCAAACAAATGCACTTTTTATCATAAAGTTCAGGCAAAAAAAAAAAAAAAAAAAAAAAAAATTCCATTTGCATATTTATCTGTAGCACATCTTTAAAATCTTTGGTGAGGCAGTTAAGTATAGAAGATTCTCATTTTTTTTACATAATTTTGCTTCTCATCATTATTATCATTCCAGTAACTACGCACATTAAAACAAACAATAGTTATCTGTTCATTTTTTACTATTTTGCCATGGGATCCAATGATGTCATAAACATAGAAGCCGTATGTGAAATGTGGACCATGGAAGAACAATTCCTTCTTACTAACTCATTAGGAGCTCACCCTTCACACTAACAATTCCGTCTTACCAACTAGTTATAGTAAATGCAATTTTTCATTAGGTGCTCAATTTTTTTTCTTCAAAATGATTGAACAGAGAAGTAATTACACAAGGGGTCTTCGAGCAGCTTCTCATTGTTGGTTCCAACATCAATCATGACAGGAAGCACCTAGTACAGGGAAAAACCACAGAAAGATTCTCTCAAAAAAGTAGAGTAATTTATTTGAAGTAAAATACTAGATCATCAGGTTCAACAGAAGATGCAAATAATTGCCATCAAGTTCAGAAATGTATATAAATAAAAAGAACCAGAAAAGAAAACTGCGCAATCTGCAATCAACCAGAAAGCATGATCTCCAATTTCACAGAAGCATGTCATGTAATCAAGGTAAGAACATGCTAGAGAAACAGTGGAATTCTATGGAAATTAATTTTCAAAGTGAAAGAGTATGGAAGTTAAAGTTATAGATGTTATTTTGCAATATATTCATAAATGCTTGATATCAGAAAATATCTACAATATCATTAACAGCTGTCTTAGTTACTGGAAAGCAAATGCAGGACAACCTTTTAGATGTAGTTGCTACATCATTCATCTAGTTGCAAGCTTTTGAATTGCAAATTGACAAGTTGCATATTACTTCAATCCCTCATTTAAAAGTCACAAGCATCACTATATCCAGTGCTCTGATGACTGTTCAGCAACAGTGGGAAAATATTTAATTCTTCGGTCTATTTGCACCCTCATATTTCAAACTTTAAGAAGTTGATATACATCATGTGATACCAAAATCAACTTTTAGAACAGAGAAATATTTTTCTTGTTCGCCATCAAATTTATATATAGATTGATGCGGACATATAATATTTATTATAAATTCAAAATTATTTTTTGAACAAAACAATCGACAACATTATGCAATATCTCCAAAGGAAACATAAAATTAATATTAAAGAGCCTTCCAGCTCAATAGCACCTCCACCGTTCCATAGAAGGGAGTTAATGGGCTAGAAACAGCATGAGAGATGGGGCACAGTTAGTGTAGGTGACTAGGTGTACATATGGTGCCTGGCCCAAATGATCACATATGTAATGCAAAAAGAATCTATATGCACTAAAAGTTAATAGAGAAAGAACCCTGCAAAATCTCCTTTTTTTTCAGGAAAAACAGGAACTAACATGAAATTTCCCTGCACATAAAAATTTATAGAAAGGAACTGCTGGAGAAAGAGTACTAGGTAATATTCTAAGCTAGTAAGATCAAAGCCAACAAGCAAAACGAGAATCACAATTAATGTCTATTCAAAACACGTGATATGTAGAACAACGTACCCTTTGAGGATTTATCCCAGCAGCAGCAACATATAAATCCAGCTTCCCGATTGCAATTCCAATCCCCTGGACTCCAAGATCTCCAAGACCCAGTATCCTGCTTCCATCCGTAACAACAATCATATCAACCTGTAAATGCAGGGGAAAGAACTGTTAAGGACAGTATTAAAACCTCGAACTGATACAACTCCAAGGCCCTTGTACATACATCACGTAGCATACCTAACAATCTCAGGATAGCAACTAAGCAGTTACAGAAAGTGATCCTTTTCGTGATCTATATGGAGTAATTCTAAAGAGGTTTTACACTGAACTGCAGCACTGAAAAATAATAAATACCTGCTCAGCTGGCCAGTTATAAACCATGGACATCATTTCCCCACGATCCTCAGCACTAAAATACATTCCCCTTGGCCTTCTAAATAAACCACTGTAATTTTGGCAAACAAGACCCACAGTTGGAGTATACACTATCGGTGCATATTCCTCGATATTGGCAATCAGAACCTGTTAAATCAGAGACGAAGTTATGATATAAAATAAATTTTGGGTTTAAGGTTAGTTGTATGTATTTGACCTCCCCAAACAGGAACATACAGCTGAGAACAAGTAGCAGAGAGTTGTTTCTCTGTGGCACCCTGATTGAATCAGAAAGAAAGATTGTGAAAGAGAGATGTCATCAGATTGAAGAGACGTACAATGGAAGTGAAATGACTGGAACATGGCACCTCCAAAGGATGCCATGACAACCATCTCTAATGCTTATTTTGATTATTATGGTGCAAGAATTATGAAGTGAATTGTAGTGAAGGTATATAACTTTAAAACTTCAAGGGAGAGTTGTAGCCATTCTTTTTCAGGTTTTCAAACAGACTCGCCTGCTCTATTATTATTATTATTTTTTTTTTATAAAGAATTATTGTTTATCTTGGGTAGACTTAGTCTTTACTTATATCACTATTATATTTTAGGGATAACTATTAACTGCCAAAAAAAACCCATTACTTTTCAAATTTTTGTAAATCTACCACATATTATAAAACTTTCCAATTAAACCATGCACTTTTTAACCCTTACCAATTCTATGCACTGGTTAAAAAACTGTTATCTTACTAATGTAAACACCATATGATTGTGTCAATGCAAATCAACCTCTAAACTAATTCCCTAAACTCTTGTCCTCTAAAATAATCCTGAAATCACTTTTCAATCAAATTTCAGTATTGTACAGAAGTGATTTGGGAAATTAGTTTAGAAGTAAACATACACCTCCTGAACCAAGGAAGTTAAAAACAAACTTCTGACCAAGGCTGTGAACCAATGAATGAGGAGAGAGAGAGAGAGAGAGAGAGAGAGAGAGAGAGAGAGAGAGAGAGAGAGAGAGAGAGAGAGAGAGAGACAGAGAGAGAGAGAGAGAGAGAGAGAGAGAGAGAGAGAGAGGGAATTTACAGAAGGGAACTTGTCTTATGTGGATGCATAACATTAAAATTTTATCTGCCCTATTTTTCTCTGACAAGCAGCACAAACCGCCATAGCTTTTTAATAAACCAACCATATATTTTGCAAAATGTGTTACAAAATACCTTCTTATCAAAAATAGAAACAATAAGACTAATTAAATGCTAAATATTTATCACTATTGAGTAGCAGTATCTATAATCCTGTGAAAGGCGAAAAAAGAGAGTAAATGGTACAATATGAATTATGAAGACACTAACACTTAGATTTTTTATGACAATATCAGTGACCAGTTGCATAAGCGTTCAGAAGTTGCTGCACACCGATGGACCAATGTAGAGCCAAAAAGAAAAGTCTCTAAAAATACTTTAAATTGCCACAATCAAGATAGAGTATAAAATCGGAAACACACCTTATAGTACATTGTTTCATTTCTGTCATGCAACCGATTAAGTATGCGCCATTTGGCCAAAGCATTTGGATCAGAAGGTCCATCCCTAGCATGCACTTCAAGCCTCTTCAAGTCAGCCACTGTGAATGAACAAGTTTCCATACTTATTATTAATTTAAGAGTATTAGTACGTACTCAGTGCATGTCTAGTACAGCATCATGAAACTTGAAGTAAGGTGACAAAATGAAATGAAAAATTCATAGGTTATTGATTTATTGAAATTTGAGTGTGAAGTTAATTACAACCTACAATATTCAATTACGTTTTAACAAATATGTACTTTGGCTCCATTTGATGGAATGCATATAATCAAAATATTTTATTTAGCATAAAGTAGTTCATGTGTGTTTAAAATTGGAGGAAATAAAGCCCGTTGCTTATTAAGAGTAAACTACAATTTAGTAGCCGTAATTTAGTGAAATGTACACACTTGTCCCCTTTATTTTTAGAAGTCAGCTGTCTAGTCCTTGTGATTATAGTTAAAAACTTACTCCCTAGACAGTTGGATTTCTTTCTTCCATTTACAATTTCGTCCATATAATTTTATACATTCCAATAATTTAGGCATTGTAGTTCAAAAATATATTATAATAAATTAATCTTTAAAAGAAATACAATAATGGTTATTTAACTATAATTTATTAGTTTTTCAAAATGACAATGATAAAAAAACTCACTTTTAAAAATAAATAGAATAATGTGTAGCTTTTACATATAGGGGGCTAAATTGTAATGTAGCCTTTATTTAATTGACTTGTGAAATTAGAACTTGAAAACTTACTGAAGCGTTCAATTTGTTGCTCAGAAGACATAACATTGGGAGGAAGAAGTCCGCGGAGATCGAGACGATCACGTTCCGTTATAGAAAATGCTGTTCCCTATTAATTGTGTTAAATGAATAACGCACAAAATTAAATCAAATCATTTAATTAAAAATAAACTTGAAACGAACTAAGTATTGAAATTAAAGTAACAGGGTTACCTTGTTGAACCAAGGATCGTGAAGAATATCAAGGCTTCGCTTGTGCACAATGGTGGGACGGTGGCCCTCGGTCGTAGTGAAAGATCTAGCAGTCTGCCTTAGAGCAGCCGGATTCATAAATCTTTGTTGTAGGCGTTTGATCAGAGACGAAGATGCTCTTATCCGGTAAGAGAAGTTGGTCATATTTTGTGTGCGAAACAGAATCAGAGATAGATCGATGTGAAGGATAACAGTCGAAACCCTAGGTCCACGCAGCAAGAGTGGTGAGGGAAACAGAAGTGAAGCTGAACAGTTACCTCCCTGCAGTTCTATTTTCTTTCTTTGGTAAAATTGTTCGTTAAGACTGAAGTCAACGATACTTTAAGATAACTGTTGGTCCCAGCAGATGATGACCGACCGACAGGGGATACATTCCCTTCCTAATCTACATTAATTTGAAATCTTCGAATTACTCTCTATAAATTACAAATAAAGGCCAATAACATTTCCTAGAATCCACATTTTCCTTTTTTCTATTCTCAAAGTAGTCCTTACTATTAAATTGCACCAAAATGAACTCTGCCACTAATTATACGGCTTATCATTTATTGTGGAAAGAAACATGAATTTACAAATAAAATTAGTTCTCAATTTTAAAAATAATAATTAAATTATGATGTTTCACAAAAAAAAATCATAAATTTTTTATAACTTTTCAAATGTTATAAGTGTTTAACTATATAATTATAATTATATTAATCATTCTATATTATATAGTTCATTATAATACCGTCCTATTACAACACTTTATAATAGATTATAATTATATAATTAAACATTCAATTAACATTAATTTTTATTCAATACATATTACATGTTTAATTTATTTTATATGTATTTATATTTTAATTTATTTATTATTTTTATATAAAAATTCCGCCTATGCGATTAGCATAGCCGGTCTCAAGCCCGGATAAAAGAGGAGAGGTGCGGTAGGTAAGCGGCCAGCGTAAAAACTTAGCTAATCTTATGATGAATCTTTTAAACTATTATAACGTTTGGACGTGTTTTCCTAGGCACGTGCTACATCGACACCCGGGTGTAGTGTTAAATGAGCAAGGGGTTCCATTACGTCGCCGCCCGGATGTGATGGAGTATGAGCAAGGGTTGATGGATTGAAATCCCTAAATTAAGCCATGTATCAATCATGTCAAATTATCGAGAAATTAAATAATAACGGAAGCGTACCTGTATTGACTTTAATAATTCTTGATTTGATTCAGGTTGTTGATTACTCGAAGATGGCCTTGATTTTCCAGTATATGAGATCGTCAATTTTGGGTTTCTCTTTAAGGAAAAAGAAACTCTTGAACTATATCTCTATACTGGGGACCATAGCCCTTTATATAGATTTTCAAATGTTTATTTTGGCCCTTTAACAAAATAGAATTTGATGTCAAATTGGCATCTACATTTTTAATCCTACTATTAAATTAGCACCTCAATAGTCAACAGTTCTAATTTGATCACAACACTAATTTGATTATTTAATATGACTGCATACACATTTAATATTTACATATGTAAGCCCACACTTAGTAATTTATTAGAATATAAATTCTAACAATCTCCCACTTGGGCTAACATATATTATTTGAAAAATGTGTATATCTTTATGAGCTCAAAATTGCAGTCACACAAGATGCCCTGAACAATCTCGTCCATTGATCATATCAATGAAGAACTGAAGAGATAGTCGTCACATTCATTTTGACTCAATCCACCATCAATCACATACATCAATATTTTCAAATGACATAGATCAATTATAGGAGTGTAGCATGGAAACTTCATGCAATGTTATCTTTTCATGCCTGTTTCCAACTGGTCCTCCTTTATTGAGATCAAACATAATATATATATGTTCATATATATTCATACAGAGTGTACTGAAAACTGAATACTTTATTTTTCTGCAGAAACTGAATTATAATATGAATATATCCATACATAATAGAGCATCCAGTACTAGAAAAAATATATAAATAAACTCCCACTGAAACTAAACATCCTTAAATAGTGTGATACCCATTTTAGCAATATGCTCATGAAAGACTTTTCGGTATCACTTATTTAGTAAGCGGATCCACAATCATGGAGTTTGTTCCAATATGCTCTATGGATATCTATCCACTCTGTACTCTCTCCCTTACAACTAGAAACTTTATCTCAATCTATTTTAATTGAGAAGAGCTTCTATTGTTATTGGAGAATAACACAACTAAGTTATTGTCATAGTATAACTTTAGTGACTTTTTAATATCATCCATAATCCGTAATCCTATGACAAAATTATTCAACCATAATTCATGATTGGATGCCCCATAACATGCTACATTTTATGTTTCCATAGTGGAAGTGGCTATAAGAGTTTGTTTTACACTCTTCCATGAAATATCATCTCCAACCAAAAAATAAATGTAGTATGATATAAATTTTCTGCTGTATTAGCATCCAATAAAGTCATAATCAAAATACCCAATGATCTCTAAATAATCTGACCTTTTCTATGTGAGCATGTAGTTATTTGTTCTCTGAAGATATCTCATAACTCTCTTGACTGAGTAAAGCCCTTAGCTACAAGACATACCTTATACCTTTACAAATTACCTTTAGAATCCCTTTTGGTTTCAAATATCAATT
>CAOGCB010134501.1:0-10367 GCA_948266635.1 Cnidoscolus chayamansa
TCTTTTTGCATTTGTTTTGCACCTTATTTGCAATATATGTCTTCTTTTGTTTACCTCTGCTATGTCAAAACCTTTCCTAATTCCTGTTATGTATAAACACTGTCTTCTTTTATTCACCAATTTAATCTTGATCCATAGCATACTGCATAAAGTTTCAAGTGCTGCTTGTCATATCCTTGATGTAATGTGTACATTATGCACTGATGTTTTAACTACTGGGGAACTTGGATTTTTCATATTCTACCTCTTGACACACAGGTATGATTTCCCTTGGACTCCCACAAAATATATTCCGTTTTATGGGGGTGCAGATTACCATGATTACCACCATTATGTTGGAGGACAGAGCCAAAGCAACTTTGCTTCAGTGTTTACCTACTGTGACATTATTTATGGAACTGACAAGGTCATCATACAAATCTTGCAACAAACTATTTACGCTTGTGATATAATGCCAGCTGATTGATAATAATGTTGTATATCTTTTTGGATTAGGGCTATCGGTATCAAAAGAAGCTACTTGGGAAGGTAAACCTGCATCACTCTTCATTTTATTAAAATATTTATCGACTGTTGGAGCTTACCTTGATATTGAGCACTTACATTCTCTAATTAGCAGAAGCTAAACGTTTGAATGGAGTTGAACGTAATAAGTATAACCATGCTTTCTGCCTTCAATTTTGCTATGAGTTTGTTCCTGAAAATTGTTATGTTCTTATCTAATTCAGTTGAAAGAGGGACTGAAAAGTGGTGGTGAGCAGGATGGAGGCTTATACTTTCCTGTACAAGATCTAAAATCTGACTAGCCATGGGACTGCAGAACTTTTCCTCAGATCAATGATCTTAGGGTACGTATATCTCTTAGAAACCTCTGAATTCAAGTTGACGTCAGTGCACTAGTCGTGCTTAATTTAGAAGCCTTTCCTATGGCAGATGGAGATCAACTGTGGTTTCTGTAGCCCGAGATTAGTTAAGTTTCAGAATTTGAGGTTTTGTTGATGAAGTCCAACGGATTGGGATATCATGATTTAAGATATTAACCGGTGTTGTTTTATCTTTTGTTGAAAATCCAAATATAGGAAATGCTATGTTTCCTCTTGTAAATTAAGATGATATACTCATTCCGTCTATTCTTGGAGGAAATACTACATATTTCTCAAAATTTATGCACTAGATGTGCATATTCTTGGAACTACTACAGAAACTACTATGTAAAATCGTTATTTTCATGATCATTTAGATGCAAGCATGGACCATTGAGAGGGTAAATGGGATAAAAAAAAAGATGGGAATATGATTAATGGACGACGATTTTGATGGATGATAGGTTCATCTCCCCGTGTATTTACCCACGTGTTGTGACCTTCATATGGAATGAGGTTTTTATACACTAAACCAGAAAACTTGTCTGTTTTTAGGCCTAAAAAGCAGCAACATAAAATGAGAGGATAGGAAAACTCGATGTTCTTGAGCTTACAGGCCTGAGAAGGCGTTAATTCTAGTAAACTGAAATCGCTGCATCTAAGGTTTAGGCTAGCCATATCTTCTTGTGGCATGCAGCTCCTCCACTTCATTGCCAAAAGCCCTTGCTTTTTGTTTTGCAAATCCATCATCAGGCTGTAGACTGTAGTCAGTAGAAAATCCCACGACTATTGCGAAAGAGGCCTTGGACCTCGGCAAAAGTAACCACTTAAAGACAACATATTTAATTACACAATCTTTTTGTTCTCGACTTCATGAAAATATATTGCTAGGACTACTAGGTTTTATCATGGGGACAGGAGGAGGCCCATGGATGGACAACAAGTGTTTAACAAATAACGAATGAAACATTATTGAAACCAATGTCCAATTAAATTAACTTCAACGGCGGATGAAGAATTCAGTTCTCCATTTTCAACAATCATTGCTTCCCCTACCCAGCTGTTCTATTTGCAATTACAAGTTTCATCTCATCTCTCACTATATATGTATAACCATTGAATCTTGAATTATCCCTATAATTTCCTTAAATAATAAGCAGCCAAGAATTTAGCATATATATAAAATTGTTATAAAATAGAAAAGATATAATTGTGAAAGAGAGAGAAACAAAAATCAATTGATAATAGTAAATTCAAACAAAAACAGTTAAAAGCAATAATGCAAACAAGGTAGTAATTGATAGAAGGAAAAAAGAAATTTCATAATGAGGCACCAACTTACAAGAGACTGCCCATTAAGCTAATGAAGAAGTTGTTTGTAGTCATATTAACTTTAATACTAATAGATCCATAATAAACAAGTATAGAACTCAAATCCTAAAACATAATCTTATAGATTTTACAAAATAATTAAGGAAAAAAGGCTACTTCTTTCTACTATGACCTTAACCATTAGACACCTTCCTTTGGAGTTTAGGTAATTGTAAACGGGATTATGATTAGGATATATTCTAACATTTACCAAAAACTTCCAAGCTGATGCATACGGCCACCTCTCTAAATGGGATATTTACTCTCTTGTTTCATCAAAGTTAAAAAAAGAGGTGGGTTGCTATCACCACAATTTGTTCTCATATTGTGTAGGCATATTATAATTTATATGGAGTTCTTGGTTGATGATGTGGGTCGAGAAGATAGAAACCCATTGTTGTTAAGATTGTGTTTCTGATAGAAGGAGGTTTTCTTCATTAACATGCAATTTTGTTTAACATATTTCAAGAAAATACACATCCTTAGTTCAAACAACAAAACAAAGCATGTTGCTTCATTAATGTGTAAGCTATGAGTTAATTAAGTACTTAGGTCCCAAAATCCGCATAATTGGTTGAAAGAGAAGAGTCATTTCATTTTCTTTTTTACATTTATTATGTTACCTCAGTTGGAAAGACATAGGACAAGAAGGGACAAAGACCCTGCCAGGAAATGTTCTGAAATGAAAAGTTAAATTCCTAGCAAGCACTTGAAGTTATGAAAATGACAAGCCAAACACATTTTATTCGTCTTCAAAGTTCAAATTCATCGTGATTCCTAGATTTTTAAGGTCTTTTGTTCTCTGCATGGTGAAAGAAAACTAGGGTGGTAGAGACCAATGCCTATGTCCAAATGCTTGAAAATTTCCCTTTTATAAGCATACATGCAGAATTTTAGGTAACAAGTCACATACCAATGAGCCTAATTTGGACTTGGTTGATAGCCTCCAATTCTATTAAAATTTGCATGTCATTATATGGCTAATAAGGGCCGGAAGCTATTGAATTCCTGTTGGGTTTCATGGATAGGCCATGCATTTATTATTGACTATTGCACATATTGATAATGATAATACGTAGACAACCTTGTAAGTTGACAAATGATAATACATTAATAATGATCCACTAACCCCATTTAATACTTTCATTACCACCTCCCCCCAAAAGAAAAAGTAACAAGAAAAGGAAGACTTCCTGTATATGAATTAGTGTAGGCAAGATCGCATACTTGTGTTTTGTTCTTAATGCACAGTAAGCTATGGTATACATGAATCTATCCTTTTTGCAAGAGAACAAGTAGATTATGATTTATTCCATCTATGCCTAGAGAAAATACAAAGTCCAGCTTTGATAGATAGCTGATCATATAAATGACTATAACTTCAATTATAAATGAATATCAACATTCTATCATATTTAGCATAGTTCCACCTTCAACTAAAACCCAATCATAGTATATTAACATGATTTTCAAATGGTATATATATATATATTAAAAAAGAAGAAGAGAAATTTGCATTAGAGCCCAAAGGAGTAAGGTTTACAGTAATGATGGAAGACCAAAAAAATAATAAAGAAGATGTCCAACAGAAGCTCCAATGGCCTCTTAAGCAGACAAGCAGCGCATGCATTGCAGACTCAGAGGAAAACATGAGTTATAAAAACATTAATTCAAAGCACAGACAAATACCCCGAACATTAATCCCACCAAATCTATAAAACGACAAATCAAAAACCACTTACACTAATTTAGATTTTTAATAATTAAGAATGGAAAATAAATGAAGAAAAAATTTATTATTAAATTGAAAGATTGTATTTTTTAATTAATTAATGTTATTAGTTATATCATGACATATGTAATAATGTAGCCTTAATTATGATTTTCCCAAAGTCACCTACCTAAGTCATTTTTTTCTGTAAAAAGAAGCCAACGGTGCCGTATTAAGACTCAACTGGTTGAATTTCATTAAATTCCCCTTTACATAAATATTATACTAAAAATAAAATATAAAAAAAGAAAAATGAAGGCGCGTGAGAGAGATAGTCGAAGAAGTGAGGGGCAGGGCAGGCAATGTCTGTACGTCGACTGTGTTTTACTTTCATTGTATGTAGTGGTTTCCATCAACATGGCTTCCTTTTCCTTACTCGTCAACTAACTCTCTTCTTCTCTTTCTAATTCTCCAGCAACCAATTTCTATTCATAAATAATCGCCCCCTGATCCCCGGAGGCCGCCATGGTTACTCTTCCGAGAGTAACGATCTGGCTTCCACCGCCGGCCTCCTTTCCCAGCTGAATGCAGCCGACACTCCGTAACAACCCTTTCAGAATCTTCAATTCCCTTAAACCAGCCCACCTTTTTTATTTACTTTTATTTTTTCTCTTGTTTTCTCCCATCCGAGGAGAATACTGGCAACCACCACTTACAACGCGATGGACTCTGCAGCCTCGGCAGACGAGCTCACCGCCAGGGCCGTACACAAACGTTATGAAGGTCTTGTCATGGTTAGAAACAAAGCAACAAAAGGCAAAGGGGCATGGTACTGGGCGTACTTGGAACCCATGCTGGTCCACAACACTGAGACCGGCCTTCCTAAAGCTGTTAAGCTTCGCTGTTCCTTATGCGACGCTGTTTTCTCCGCCTCCAATCCCTCTCGTACTGCCTCTGAGCATCTCAAACGTGGGACGTGTTCGAATTTCAACTCCCTTCCCAAACCCATTTCGTCTATATCCCCGTCTTCTAACACAAACGTAGCTTCCTCGTCAAGTGGTGGCGGCACTTCTGCTTCTGTCTTGCACAATAACAGAAAACGTTCTGCTGGTGCAAGTTTTGGGCGGATTTCTGCTGCGTCTTATCCCTTGACGGCTGTGGCTAGTGTTGCTTCCGTCACTTCGTACCAAGTAAGCCCTCTTTCTATCGTGGATCCACTGAGATTCTCGGGGGAGCTAGCAGGATTGCCTCAACAACCGCATTTGATGCTTTCTGGTGGGAGGGAGGATTTGGGGGCTTTAGCCCTGTTGGAAGACAGTGTAAAGAAGTTGAAAAGTCCTAAAAATTCTCCGGGGCCGGCCTTGAGCAAGACCCAGATTGACTGCGCCCTTGATTATTTAGCTGATTGGGTCTATGAGTCTTGTGGGTCTGTCTCGTTTTCGGCTCTTGAGCACCCTAAATTTCGGGCATTTTTGAATCAAGTCGGCTTACCTGCGGTTTCGAGAAGAGAGTTTTGCGGTGGTAGACTGGATGTTAAGTATGAGGACGCTAAGGCAGAGTCTGAAGCAAGGATTAGAGACGCTATGTTTTTTCAGATTGCATCCGATGGCTGGAAAGTCAACAGTTTTAGTGGCGTGAATTTGGTGAATTTGACAGTGAATTTGCCTAATGGAACTGGTTTGTATTGGAGGGCTGTGTTTGTTAGTGGTTCAGTGCCTTCGAAGAATGCAGAGGAGATTTTATGGGAGACCATATCAGGGATTTGTGGGAATGCAGTGCAGCAATGTGTTGGGATAGTTGCGGACAAGTTTAAGACTAAGGCATTGAGAAATTTAGAGAATCAGAATCACTGGATGGTCAATCTTTCTTGCCAGTTTCAAGGGTTAACTAGTTTAATAAAGGACTTCAGCAAGGAGCTTCCAATGTTCAAGACTGTCACTGAGAATTGCTTCAAGCTTGCAAATTTCGTAAATAACAAGCCTCAAATTCGAAATAGCTTCCATAAGTATCAATTGCAGGAGTACGGGCACGCAGGACTGTTTAGAGTGCCCTTGCGCGAGTATGGGAAGATGGATTTTGCTACTGTGTATATGATGCTGGAGGATATATTGGGCTCAGCTCGAGCACTGCCATTGGTTTTACTTGATGAGTCGTATAAGATAGCATCGCTGGAGGATCCAACAGCAAGAGAAGTTGGTGAGATAATTAGAGATATGGGGTTTTGGAATGAATTGGAGGCGGTGCACTCATTGGTTAAATTGATCAAGGAAACGGCCAAGGAGATTGAAACGGAGAGGCCATTAGTTGGGCAATGCCTGCCACTTTGGGACGAGCTAAGAGCAAAAGTGAAAGATTGGTGTTCTAAGTTCCACATTGCAGAAGGAGCAGTGGAGAAAGTGATTGAAGGACGGTTTAAGAAGAACTATCATCCTGCTTGGGCTGCTGCATACATACTCGATCCACTTTATCTGCTTAGAGACGCTAGTGGCAAGTACCTTCCTCCTTTCAAATACCTAACCACTGAGCAGGAGAAAGATGTAGACAAGCTCATAACTAGGCTTGTCTCTAGAGAGGAAGCTCATATTGCTTTAATGGAACTTATGAAATGGAGAACTGAAGGACTCGATCCAGTGTATGCAAGAGCTGTCCAAATGAAGGAAAGGAATCCAATTACAGGAAAGATGAAAATTGCCAATCCACAAAGTAGTAGGCTTGTGTGGGAGACTTATCTTACAGAGTTTAAATCACTAGGGAAAGTTGCAGTTAGGCTTATTTTCCTTCACGCCACTGCATGTGGGTTCAAATGCAATTGGTCTTTGTTGAAATGGTTGTGTGCCCATGGGCATTTTAAAGCAGCCATGGATAAGGCACAGAAGTTGATATTCATAGCAGCTCATTCCAAGCTTGAGAGACGGGAGTTTTCAAGCGATGAAGACAAGGATGCAGAGCTTTTCGCATTAGCAAATGGTGAGGATGATGTGCTCAATGAGGTTCTTGTTGATACATCCTCTGTGTAACATTTTTTATTTCTCCTTTTTGAATTTCAAATTTGTAGGATTTATTGAATTCTTTCTTCTACTTATTTCTTTTTGTACTTCTTTACTTACTCTTTAGAAGATTTCAAGCAGTCAGTTGGAAGGAAGAGGGGGAATTGATAGGGGAATCATATTTTGTATGCCTAGCTAGTAAATGCGTGGCCTCATGATTTGAGCAATTGCCCATCTTTCATCCTAGAATGATTCTTCAAGATTTTGAGTGTGCGGCAATTAATCTTCTTGCTTTTGAAGATAGATGCTGTGTGAAGAGATATAGATCAGGAAGAATGCTGTAAATTTTTGTTTGTCAAGAAATTTGGATCAATAAAACGTTATAATGGGAAATATTTTATTATTTCTCATTCCGTTGTAAGATCCTAGCTCTGTTCTTATTTTCCAATTTGAGTTTTAACAGGAGCAGTGGTTAACAATCTGTTGAACATAATCTGATAAACTATGATTTTTTACTGAAAATATACATATTGTCAGTGGGTGCTTTTCTGGACGAGAAATTGACGGCTCCATTATAACTTCGGATACTATTCCTAAATTTCATAGGCTCTGAAATATGAGTTAGTCTCTATCTGATTAATCTTCACCACTCTACCATGATTGGAGTACTCAAACTTCAAAGGCAATTCGCTTTTTGTCTTAAAAGTTCATTGCATGCTCCTTTAATTCATCAAATGTCCAGGTGAACTTTAGAAGGTGATTCTACTTGCATGTGCAGCACATCTTTAGTTCTCAAGTTGTATAGCCTTGTGGATCCCTCATTTCCTGCTGATGATCTTGTAATTCCTTGAAAAACAAGCATAAATGACAGCATTGTTTAATCATGTCTCCAGTTTGAATTGCATTTTTATTTCATGCATGTCTGCCTGAAAACTTTACACTTTGTTCTTGGTCCTAGAATGTTGAGTATATTGTGGTCCTTTGTTTGCCAGTACATAGATTTCTTCGCCAACTATATTAGGACATTCCGGTTCTAGGTTTATTGAACAGATTCTAAGGCAGACCTTTACAATGTATGTGCTTTTTGATGTTCCAAAACTAGGTAAAGTCAATGCTGAATGAGCATCTTCATTTACCGTTATATGAAGTATGAATGTATATCAGGTCTTCTTCTCAAGTGGCTTCCCTAGTTAAAAAGCTGAATCATGCATGAAAAATCTCTTGAATCTGTGAAACTAGGTTACAATCCTCGCTCTTGGAGATTGTTAGCTGGATCTACTCCTTAACTCCCACACTTCTTTTTCTTCTTCCAATAATTAGTGGCTCTTAATTATGTGAAAATTACACTATAGTACCAAATTTGGGGAAACAGAACTTTGATCTGCATGTTGATAATCATGGTTAGTTGAACTTAAGAAGTTAAATATAATTATGCTAAATTAATCTTTTTTTGTAGCAGAAACACACGACAAAGATATTGATATCGTAAGATGTTTGGTTGGTGGTTAGTGCAATGAGATGGAACATGATTAAAGGCGGAATGCTCCCACAAGGATCCAAGAAGGGCTTGACTTGAAATATATGCAAGCGAGAGATCTTTTTATGGGACGCCAGAAAGAGCTGGTTGGTTGAATGGCAAGCTAGGATCTGTGACGTGCATCAACAACCTCGGAAGGACCTCATAACTCAAAACTTTCTAGCTGGAGGAGCACTTGTAAGTGTTCTTTTTTATCACCTCAATCAATATTTTCTGGTTTTTGTGTCTTTGGAATGTGGAACCCCACCATGAAGAAGTGGAAGTCATTTTCCAAACTGTGGTTCTTATGGAGAGAGAGTGAGAGTGAACAAGGTTTTTCCTATCAAATCATCTTTGTAATAACGTCTCCTTGAAACATTCCAAAGCTCGTGACCTTCATGCAGGGGAATTGAGTAATGGTCCTCATAATTGCAAGAAAGGTGTTTTAGAGGACCCAAAGCAAAGGAAGATTGTCGGCTTGAAGCAACCCTGAAGATGCATGAGAGTGACTCTGCTGCAATTTCCAACCGAGTTTATTGGTTCTTTATACATAGTTATGCAAAATGAGGCCACAATTTAATAGCAAATGCTGGATTTTTCAGTGAATATTGAACATGTTATTGGTGAATTGCAATATGTGTTCCAGAGTAGTAATGGATTTTATTTATTAGTTCGCTAAGATTATAGATATGGTTTGAAGATTCCTATTAAAATCTACAGAGAAATCAAGAACGTATGAACTTCTTGGGCAATGAATTTAAGGTAGAACTCATCAGAAAAACCAGAGATTTTAATAGGCAAACAGATAAAGGGAAGGATGACAAAGGCTATTAATTGTAGTAGGTATTAAGGGAATGCTATGATTCTCTTTTACTTGGCAGCTTTTCATGGCAACCCCCATTTTTAGATTATTGAAGAACATCTCAGCTTAAAATAGATATGTTTATAATATAATTACACAAAAGTAATATTTTTTAGAATATTGTAAATGTTAATAAATTAAAATAAATGATTAAAAGATACAAAATGAATTTTATACTATTATTTTATCAGATTTGTCTGCTGTTATTTTTTTATTTATTTATTTTTCTTTCCCATTTATATATCATTCTTTAAAACTTTATTTTATATTATTTTTGTCTATTTCTCCTCATATGCTATTATTCTCTTCTTCTCTTTTTCAAGTCATTTTCAATTTGTTTGTCTCAAATGTTACTCTTTTTCCATGTCTTTTTTTTTTCTTTCCCTATCATTACTATATTTGTCATTTTAGTGTAATTATAGTAAAATACATAGTGAATTGTAAGTGTAAATAATATCATTCAAAGTATAAAGTTATAAATATTATATATATATAAAGAGTAATAAGTTAGAATACTACATTGAATTCTTGTAATATTGAATATTTGACCACATGGGAGGAGGTCTTCTAATTTCTTGTGGGCAACCCATGCCATTGCTGACTGCTCACCAACCAAATCCCTCTCTCTCTCTCTCTAAGCTTTCACTATTATGGTGTGCTTAGCTCCACTCTTTATATATATACATAATGATTAGTATATAGGACGACTCACATCTTTATACAAGATTCTTGCCATTGCTACTCATTATGTACTCTCTTTTCTTGCATTTGTTTCTGTCTTTTTGATTAAATAATCCTTATTTTATTTTATTTTATTTAAAAACAAAAATGTGTCTGGTACCCCCACAACCCAAAAGCAAGCAAAGTCATAATAGGATTCAAATGGTAATGAATTAAGGATGAGAGAATAAAAAATAAAGCGAATGAAATGAAGGCAGATATTGACAAAGCAAAGATATATAATTAGAACATGACATGATTTTGCTTTTAACTTTATTTGATTATTACCTTATTATCAACATTTTTGGTGAAATGTCATCAACATCCACCTTCTCTA
>CAOGCB010134976.1:0-11662 GCA_948266635.1 Cnidoscolus chayamansa
AAACTCATTTAAGCCACTTTCTACCCAATCTAAGTTCCATTCCAAATTTTCATACTTCACACACTAACACTTAGTATTTCCAACTCATTTCTTCATCAATTTCAGTTATTTTGATCTCAAATTCTTAGTTAAAGGTCTATGTCAATTTAACAAAGTTACACTTAAATCTCCACATCATTTAGACTCCATTTGAGTCACAAACTCTCAAATACCCTTTTTTGCAGAATTATTGCAGAATTGGACCTTCCATCTTAAAGTCATCATTTAATCCATTTAAGTTCAATTCTAACCAAAGTTCACAACATGAAACTTTTAGCTAACTACCTAAACTAGATTCACGCCAAATTTCATAATTTTATCACTTCATTAAGGTCTCTAAATCCTTGATAATATTTGTTGTTCTATACTGAAATTTCAGAACTGATAGATTGACCTACATGTGTTCTTCCTACTGTTTCATCCACCATTTGATCTAATTTCATAAAATGGTCTTCTAAACATTTGTAGCTAACATCCTAAGCTTTCTACTGGTATATTATTTACCAATTTTAGATGTCATTTAGGTCTCCGGAACAGTAACACGAGATTACTATTCATGTGAGCAATTTTCCAGATTTCACTCTTTTACTTGTTTTCTCACTTTTTCCCTCTTGAATACCTTGATTCAAGTCCAAGACTCATGTTTCAATCCTCACAAGTTGTTTTTTAGAATTTAGGTTTAATCTAAGTTTAACCCTAATATCCCCTTTGTAATCCAACCATCCATGTACAAGTTCTAACCTATAAAAACATAGGAAACTAACCTTGTTTGCACTTTCCTTCTTCCTCTTCTCTTCTCCTTTTCTCTTTTTCCTCTTCTTTTTCCTTTCTCATGTCTGTTGTCTCCCTCTAGGTTTGATAAAAAAATGCTTACTTAATTCCTTAAGGATAAGTTTTATCCTTCTCCTTCAAAATTTGACTTTTCCACTTTTTTACTTTTTACTTTTTACTTTTTCTCTTTCCTACTTTTCATTTCTTTTCACCTTTCTTTTCATTTTCCTTTGTTTCTCTATTCCTATTTTCTTTTATTCATTTTCATTTTGTTCTTCCAATTCCATATTTCTTTATCTCTTTATGTTTCTCAATTAAACATTCCCCAACTCATTTCATTATTCAATTCTTTTGTTTCACTACTTTTCCTTTAATTACTTTATTTTACATTTCCCCCTCTCTTAATCCCTTTTTCTACATTATTTATTCATTTCATTGCTAATTTTATTAATTTAGGTGCCTAATCTCCTAAGCCCTAAAATTCGTCCGTAACATCAATGGCACACACTATTCTCTTTGGAAAACTAGGATGAGAAACTTCATTCAATCAAGAGATATTGAGGCATGGAGAGTAGTTCAAAATGGTCCATATGTAATACTAAAGGATAATACTCAAGATGAAAAAACAACATCTGAATATACAACAGAAGATTGGAGAAGAATTTCCATAAATGCAAAAGCTATTAACATTCTTCATTGTGCTCTAAATTTCAATGAGTATAACAAA
Organism: Cnidoscolus chayamansa; assembly: GCA_948266635.1. Taxonomy (NCBI): domain Eukaryota; kingdom Viridiplantae; phylum Streptophyta; class Magnoliopsida; order Malpighiales; family Euphorbiaceae; genus Cnidoscolus; species Cnidoscolus chayamansa. Next base: position 1,538 of record CAOGCB010134976.1, read on the forward strand.
ATTTCAGGTTGTGAATCGGCTAAAGAGATTTGGGACAAATTGGAAGTAACTTATAAAGGAACAAGCCAAGTGAAGGAAACAAAAGCCAACATCCTTATACGGGATTATGAGCTGTTTCAGATGAAAGAAAGTGAAACCATTGTTGAGATAAGCACCATATTCATAGATCTTGTAAATTTACTTAAAGCACTTGGCAAAACTTTTGAAGAACAAGAGCTGATCAAGAAAATTTGTAGATATCTACCAAAGTCATGGGAAGCAAAAATAACTGTCATCTTTAACACAAAAGACTTCTCTAAATACATGTATGATGAACTGATTGGTTCTTTAATTGCTCACGAAATCATGTTCAAAAAGGATACTCAAGAAAAGGAGAGCTCTAGAAAGAGAACTGCCTTGAAAACTCATGAAGAAAAGAAGAAAGATACTGCCTTAAGTATTCAAACCAGTGACTCATCAAATTCAACTAGTGATGATGAGGAAATGGCAATGCTGGCAAGAAAATTTAGAAGAGCTTTTAGAAAAGTAGGAAGCAAGTACAAAAAGTTCCTAAAAAAATTCTCTTCCAAGGAAGATGCACTCGGACATAAAGAATCAAGTGAGGCAGTTGTATGTTATGAGTGCAACAGACTAGGTCACATTAAACCAAATTGTCCAAGGTTGAAGAAGAAGAAGAAAAGTAGAGAAGAAAAAGGAAAAGTTGCTATGACAGCAACATAGAACCCAAGTGACAGCTCAACAAGTGATGAAGACAATCACAAAGATGTTTCAAATATATGTTATATGGCAATTGAAGAACCTGAGGAATCTGACCAGAACAAAAGTGATGAGGTACACTTCTCTGATTCTTCAAACTTAAATGACTTAGAATTAGCCTTTGCTCATACTTACAAAGAGTATAAATGCTACAAGAAAAAATATGCAAAACTAAAAATTGAAATGGAAAAACTAGAATTAGAAAATCAGAAAATTAATTCAGAATGTGCACTTTTCAAGAAGAAAGATAAGCATTACATGGAGCAGAATCTCATAATAGATAAAATAAAGAAACACTTAGATGAATATAAGATTTCATACACTAAACTTGTGAACATAAACAAAGCTCTAGAAAGTAAGATAAAGTCATTAACTAATGATTTGACAAAGTTCACTAAAGGAGAAGAAAACTTAAATGCACTACTAGGATCACAAAGATCAAGCAACTACAAATATGGCCTTGGCTTTAATAATTTTGACAGTCATAGAAATTATCAAAACTATTTTGTTAAAGCCAAATTCTATGCATCACCAGAAGTAATATGCTTTTACTGTAATCATAAAGGACATATATCTAGAGATTGTGGAATAAGAAAAGGAACTTTGAAAACAAAAAAGATTTGGGTTCCAAAGAATAAAGTTTCAAGGTTTACTATCTGCAAGGACCCAAGACAAGCTGAGTACCTAAGACCTTTATGATTTCTTTTTGCAGATATGCCTGAAAAATGACCAAGAAAGAGACTCTTGGCACATTGATAGTGGATGCTCCAGACATATGACAGGAGATGTAACAAAATTTACAAAGCTGGAAATGAAAAGCTGTGGATTTGTTCGCTTTGGAGAAAAAGGAAAAGCTCAGATCATTGGAATTGGAACAATTGGAACAATTTCAGCAATTGAAAATGTAGCACTAGTTTAAGGTCTGAAATACAATCTATTAAGTGTAAGTCAACTTTGTGATAAGGGATATAAGGTAACTTTCTACTCCAATTACTGTGAAATTTATGACTCTCTTAGCAAAAAGTTGTTTGTAGCTTCTAGAGTAGACAATGTGTATCTTATAAACACAAGAACAATTAAAGAAAACAATTCTAAATGTTTTATGACTTCCATTGACAATCCCTTACTTTGGCATAGAAAATTGGGACATGCAAATTTGCGTTTTCTATCTAAACTATCAAGAAAAGACTTATTAATTGGACTGACAAAGATAAATTATGAAATTGATTATACATGTAGAGAATGTTCTTTAGGAAAGCACACTAGGTCATCTTTTAAATCAAGACTGTTGTCTCTACTAGTAGACCTTTAGAACTTCTACATTTAGATCTTTTTGGGCCAGTCACTCCAACTAGTCTAGGAGGAAAATCTTATGCCTTAGTGATTGTTGATGATTTTTCCAGATTTTCTTGGGTACTCTTTCTTTCCCATAAAGATGAAACATTTAGTTCTTTTGAAGCCTTGTGTAAGAAAATTCAAAATGAAAAGGGTATTGCATCACCTCATTATGAAGTGATAATGGCAAGGAATTTGAAAATTCTCTATTCAAAAGCTTCTGCACTCTAAATGGTATTTCTCATAATTTCTCTGCTCCAAGAACACCACAACAAAATGGTGTTGTGGAAAGAAAAAATAGGACCTTGCAAGAAATGGCAAGAGCTATGCTTTGTGAAAATAATTTGGCGAAATACTTTTGGGCTGAAGCTGTAAATACTTCATGCTGCATCATAAATAGGGTGAATATTAGAGCAATTTTGAAAAAGACTCCATATGAACTTTGGAAGGGAAGAAAACCTAATATCTCCTACTTTCATATATTTGGATGTAGATGTTTTATTTTAAATGACAAAGACAACCTTAAAAAATTTGATAGCAAATCAAGTGAAGGTATTTTCCTAGGATACTCAAACCACAGTAAAGCCTATAGAGTATTTAATAGGAAGACACTAATTGTAGAAGAATCAATTCATGTCATATTTGATGAAATAAATCCAGAAAGACCAATGACATCCATTAATAATAAAGATGAACAAACCACACAGGAAAATCAAAATTTGCAGAACAAAGATCCTGAAACTGTTGGAGAAATTGAAAACTCATATCTAAATATAGACCAAAATGAACCTATTGAAAATGAGAATATTAATTCTAGTCAAAATCAAAATGATGAAAATGTTAACCTCTCTCCAAACTTAGAAGAACTACAAATCAATGAACCTCAACATGATGATCTACCTCAAGAATGGAGGTATCATAGAGATCATTCAAAAGAAGATATTCTGGATAGTCCATCTCAAAGAATGATGACAAGAGCCCAACTCAGAAGGTACTTTGAAAATGTTGCATTTATCTCTAAGATAGAGCCAAAGAACTATGAAAAAGCTCAAAATGATGAGAACTGGATTATAGCTATGCAGGAAGAACTTAATCAATTTAAAAGAAACAATGTTTGGACTCTAGTTCCTAAACCTAACAATCACTCAATAATAGGCACAAAGTAGGTATTTAAAAATAAAATGGATGAAAATGGAAATGTGATAAGAAATAAGGCTAGATTAGTGGCGCAAGGATATAATCAAGAGGAAGGAATAGACTATAAAGAAACCTTTGCACCTGTAGCCAGAATTGAAGCCATTAGAATGTTATGTGCCTTTGCATGCTACAAAAATTGCATACTATATCAAATGGATGTAAAGAGTGCTTTATTAAATGGCTATATTAATGAAGAAGTATATGTAGCTCAACCACCTGGATTTGGGGATCCAATTCTTCATCATCATGTCTATAAACTTACTAAAGCACTTTATGGACTGAAACAAGCACCTAGAGCTTGGTATGAAAGATTCAACAAATTTTTGTTAAAAAATGACTTTGAAAGAGGAAAAGTAGACACTAATCTTTTCATTAAAAGAAAAGAAAAAGAGATGCTTATAGTTCAAATATATGTGGATGATATTATTTTTGGTGCAACTAACGATTCTCTATGTTAAAATTTTTCAAAGATTATGCAAAATGAATTTAAAATGAGCATGATGGGAGAACTAAATTTCTTTCTTGGACTTCAAATCAAACAACTCAAAGATGGAATATTCATAAGTCAATCCAAGTATGTTATGGACATGCTTAAAAAGTACAAGATGATCGGGATGAAGAGCATGAAAACTCCTATGAGCTCAACCATCAAGCTAGACAAAGATGAAAATGGCAAAAATGTGGATCAAAAGACTTATAGATGTATGATTGGATCTCTCCAATATCTTACTTCATCTTGACTTGATATACATTTTAGTATTTGTCTCTGTGCAAGATTTCAATCATGTCCTAAGGAATCACATTTGATTGTAGTAAATAGAATTTTCAGATATCTAATTGGAACCTCATACATAGGACTATGGTATCCTAAAGATAATTGGTTTGATCTAATAGGCTATAGTGATTCTGACTTTGCTAGAAAAAAAAAATAGATAGAAAAAGAACTTCTGACACTTGTCAATTTTCTAGGACACTCACTCATATCTTGGCATAGCAAGAAACAAACTTCAGTAGTATTATCCACAGCTGAAGCAAAGTATGTTGCTGCTGGAAGTTGTGTTGCACAAATATTATGGATGAAGCATCAATTAGAAGATTTTGGATTAAAGTTTAATCAAATTCTAATTAGATGTGATAATACCAGTGTAATAAACCTATCCAAGAACCCTATTCAGCATTCTAGAACAAAGCAAATAGAAATAAGACACCACTTCATTAGAGATCATGTGCAGGATGGAAGCATTAAACTAGAATTTGTTAGAACAAAAGATCAAATTGTAGACATCTTGACTAAACCTTTAAGTGAAGACATCTTCTGTAAAATTAGAAGAGAATTAGGGATGAGTGAACCCTCTGAAAAATAAAAGATTTGGTAATAATGCTTTGAAAGAAAAATGAAAAATATGTTGAACTGGTTGACAAATAAAAATCTTTCAGTCTAAAACAGTGTTTTAGAACTTCCAGAAAGACAAAATTAGAACTTTAAGATAAACACACCAGTTCTCCAAAATAATGAAAAGATCACATCAAAACACAAAAAGGAATACAAAATAAATGAAAAAGATAGAAATGAACCTGCTGAAAAGAAAAAGAGAGTATCATTGATCCACAAAAGACTTTGAGCAAAACTTTGAGAGAATAAAATTTCAAAAGAAAAACAAAGTGTCTAAATGAAATGAAGGCCAATAAAAAGAAAGGAGGGAAAACTAATAAACCACCTTCTAAAAAATACATGTGGCAGTATAGGGAAATGACCACACACCCTAAATTATAACCTACCTATAACCCATGACAGACATCAATCACCTTTTTGGCAAAATATTTTCAAAAACTCTTCCTCTTCCCTCGTCTATTCAAGATTGCAAAAAGAAACTGTCAGAACTTCTACTCACTTTTCCTAAAAACTGCAACCTATCTCTCTCTCTCTCTTTCTCTCATCGAGTTACGCAGAATGCAGAAACCTTCTTCGCCGTTTGTTCCATCCATTCAATCTGCTCAGTTTACTCATCTCCAAGAAAAACATCTTCAACTAGAAAATGGCTAGAACAAAAAGAGTGGCCAGCAACCCTAAAGGAAAAGAGCCGATGGAGCTAGTAGACTATGAGACGTTCAGCACCACGGAGTCTGATGAGGCTCCGATCACTAAAAAAGCCAGGACTCATGATAGACACAGAACCAGGATACATATTTCAGAGCCTACTGAGGTAAGCCTCGAATCCTCGGAAAATCATTTTAAGGTTCCTAGTCCTTTGCATGCATCCTAGACTAGTAAAATTATCCCAGGACGCTGGATAAACTGGGATATCTATGATGAATTTAGCATGAACATTAGGAAGCTTGTAGAAGTTCAGGGCTGGTTCAAGTTTATGTCCTTTAAAGGTGTTGTTTATGTGGACTTAGTGCAAGAATTTTATAACACCATGATGATCTCTAGGGATGGAGAATCATTTACTGTCAAACTATGCAACTCAATTTACAAAGTGAATGTTTCAACTATCTCGGAAATATTTATGCTTCCTAATTGTGGAACAAAAATAGGAGGGTTGAAAGATGTAACACAGTTGAGGGAGTTCAATGAAAATAAATTTTTAAGAAAAATGACTCCTACACATACTGCCATGCATGAACTGCACAATGCACTTCTGTTGAATCCAGAGTTGAGAATCCTACATTTTTTTGTCATCCATTATCTATGTCCTAGAATAGGTAGCCAAACCTATATCAGTAGGGTATATGCCTGTATTTTGTGGCACATTATTGAGAAAGTCAAATTAAATCTCCCTTACCTTATTTTTTAAAATGATGACAAAAAGCTCCTCTCTCAAGGGCTTGCCATATGCTATGGTAGTGACCCTCTTTTTCTCTGCACATTCCATTCCACTTCCACTGGGATCCAAAAAGCTAGTAGAGCTCAAGAAAACCTTTGTTAGTACCAAAAATGATGAGGGAGAGTATAGCAAGGTAAGCAAAAGTCACTCTGAAGAAGAACTCTAACAAAACCCCCAAAGAAAAGGAAAGAGGGTTGTTTCTAATGATGATGTGCCCATTGCTAACTTCAAGAAAAAATCTGAGTCAAGCCAAATGTTATCTGTGCTGCAACAAATTATCAAGAACTTAAACCTTGTGGTGGCACAAAACTGTCAAATTTTGGATATATTGGCTATAGTCTCCAAACAGGGCACATTGCCATCTTCTAGTGCAGGCCATTTCCAGTCTTCTACACCAGCCAATCCTCCACAGCCAGAGCAGACTCATGCACCCTCACCATTTTCTTATCCTTCAGAACCAAAAAAACCTGCTTCTGCTCAGAGTCCAAAAAAAGAACTAAGTTGTCACCATCTTCCTGAACAAACTCCTAACCAAGAACCTTCACCCCCAACTTCAGAACAAGCAGCAATTGATCCAAGTCAACAAACTGAGCAGATTCCTGACCCTAGTCCTGAACCTCCTATTCCTGCAGGTCCATCTGGTTCAACTTTTGTTGCTCCAGAAGTGCCTGAAGACTTTTATGCTCAAATTGCTCCACCAATACCTGAAGAGATTCCTGTTCAAGCTACTCCAACTGCCATTCCTTCTCCAGCTCCTGAAGTCAATGGACCAATTCTTGCTCCAACTTCTGCATCATCCCAGGATCCTGTCAATCCACCAGCCAGAAATATACGTATCAAATATAGGGCAATGAGGAAGACTCAACCTCCCAGGAAGAGTCAAAGAATTTCTGCCAAAGCTCACCCTTCTATTGATGATGACAAAAAGGGGGAGTAGAACAAGGAAAATTGAAATTTAAAGGGAGTGATAAAATTGCTAAATTTGTGGCTGCTGTTGTCTATCAAATCTTTTTACTGGATATTTTGTTGCTAATTTGCTATTTGATGAATTGATTATTAAGAATGCTGTTTTGAATGATTAAATATTGCAGGAGTTAAAAATGTTTGATGAACTGTTGTTTGACAGATTGTTGTTTAAATATTGCTGAAGATGTTTGACAGATTGACATTAAAAATGCTGCTTAAAAATGGTTGATAGTTTGCTATTGAAATAATGCTAGAATGGTTTAAAGTTTATTGAAAGTTCTTTTTAAGGATTCACATTTGCCTTGATAAGTGCTTATGCAGAAACATATAAAATTTGCTTTAAAAATATATGTCGTAACTATGGTATTCAGGGGGAGCCCGCATATATATATGTATATATATATCTCTTTGTTATAAGCATGAACACAGGGGGAGCATCAAGAAGTTCTTAAAGTTTTGTCATCATCAAAAAGGGGGAGAATGTTAACCCCTTGAACTAAAAAATATTTTGATGATTACAAAACTTCAAGAACTTGAGGAGATCAAATAAATCAAGACAAAATGATCATAACACTTGAAGATAACAAGTAAGATATTAGGACAAATATATAAAAATTGAAAAGGTTGTGATTTGCCGTTCTTTTACAAAATAATTCAAGCTTTCACAAAATCAGAAAACACTGAGTTGAAAATAGAACCCATTTTATTTTAAAGATACAAAGTTCTAATTTCTTGTTTTAGAAGTTCTACTTATAGGTTCTAAAATCAACTCAGAAGGATTTGTTTGCTACAAAACAAAATAACGGCTAGCTGCTCTCTGAATCTATTTTCACCTGTCAAATCAGTTTCAAACGGCTAGTTTTCACAGAGACTCTATATAAAAAAAAATCTCTCTCATTTATTATTAAGAAGACTATTTTTACAATTGGGAGAAAAAGTCTTGAAAGCAAAAAAAAAAAAAATTTGAGCATTTATTCTTGAGCATTTAATCTTCATTCATTGAGTTTTGATTGTCAAATCCAACTCTTCTTCATCTTCTTAGCTTGTGCTGTAAAAAGAAGAAACAAGAGTTAATTCCTTCATCTACCAAAACCTATTTAAGGTTGTTGTACAAGCTTGGGATAGCTTGTTCTTTTGAGTGTAGAGAGAAAAACACTTGTTAAAGGTTACAAGAGAGCCTTGAAAACTTGAGAAAGGTTACAAAATAGCCTAGAAATCTTGTAAGAGGTTGCAAGTACCTAGCAAACTTATGTAAGCTGTAAAGGCTTGTTTCTTGCCTGTTTAAAAGAAACTTTAGTGGAGGAAATTCTCAAAGAAGATCTTTGGGAGAGTGGATATAAGCAAGGAGGCTGAACCACTATAAATCTCTTGGTTTTGTTTTCTCTCACTCATCTCTCATACTTATTCATTTGCTTTAATTATTAGGTATTTGATCTTGTCAAGTTATACTTATCTGTATGAGATTAATTGATTGCTGATTACTCTAACATAATATCTAAATAGATTAAATTTCTTCAAACAGCTGAGAAAAATCACTTTCAGTCTAATTCCAAGAATTTAGAAGTTTTAATTTTTGTTTCACTGAACTAGTTTACAAATCCAGAGGAAATGTTAAATTTTTTATAAAGTCCAATTCACCCCCCTCTTGGACTCCAACTAGGGACCAACATATTCATCCTCGATTTGGCCACTCTCTCCCACAACCCTCCTCCTAGAACAGGTAGGTTAATTCTCCCCACATCTTGGGATCCTTCCTTTTGAGCTTGGTATCCTTGTAGCTGACCTTCCAACCTTCGAATGTATGCCATCAACTCTTCCCATGTCTTGGCAGCTGTATTGGGTCGATGCTCGGTTTGTGGCTCATCTCTTATACCTCCTGACATTATGGCTTGTACCAGAGCAAGATAAATGGATGTTGAGGGGACCATTTGAAAATCTTCTGCCATTTTCTGGTGTGAAGTCTTTTTTATGGATTCAAGAGTAATAAAGTAACAGCCGGAGCTCAATTTCGTTTTTCCACAGATGACGCTAATGATACAAATGAGAGAAAAAATAATGTCTTTTTAGTCAAGAAAGGAAGAAAAAACTCAGAATCTAGAAGGAAGCTAAAAAATAAAAATCCTATCAGTAGCCCTTATATACGTTCACGTAAGTGGCCGGTTATACGACGTGGTCCGTGTTTTCAAGGAACGGTTGAAGACGTGCGAGCAGTTTAGGACGGTTGGTCCGGACTGTTGGTGTGGACAGTTGGGACCGGCTAGTTGATGCGCACATGACAAACTGAACGATGACAACCGAATGGCAGTTATACAACCGCTACATTCTACCGAGTTGTATCAAGGAGAATATAATTATATTTAAAATAAACTTATAGTGCATTTTATAGAGTTTAAATATAATTAAAAAAATAAATTTATATTTAAAATAAATTATAAAATATTATAAATAATCTTATAGTATTTGAATTACTTATTAAAAATTTTAAAATTATATTTAATAATAAAAAATATATAAAAAAATAAATAAAAGAAGGGGAGGGGTATTTCCAGAGATCCCAATGTTTGCCTTCGTATTTTTACAAGTATTATAAGATTTTAAATTAAAATTATTTAAAATTATAAAATATAAATTTTTAAGTCATTCTATATTTGACTAGATAAAAATTTGATAAAATTTCAATTCATCTTTGTTTGTTTATGAAAATTTCAATTCATTTTTACAAGTATTATAAGATTTCACATGACTCTTCCATCTTCACATGTGAGATCTGTATAGAACCCATCTTAGCAACCCAGAAATTCAACAGCAGAAACAAGTGTGAACACCCCTTTTGCATACAATGCATAGCCAAATACATAGAAATCAAGCTCATAGATAAGGCAGCAAACATAGCTTGCCCTGGATTAAACTGTGAAAACCTCTTACACCCTGTTTCCTGCAGGGATATTATCTCTCCAACCTTGTTCGAGAAATGGTCTGATCTTCTGTGTGAAGGGAAAATTTCATGGTCTGATGCAAGCTACTGTCCTAATGGGGATTGCAA